>KN888755.1:22632-39446 GCA_000934455.1 Apostichopus parvimensis | reverse complement strand
CCAACAATTGGCTGGTAAATGTTGGCCCAATGTTGGTTTAACGTGTAACGACCAACAGTTTGAGAATATGTGTTGGTTTAACGTTGGCCCAACATTTGTTTGCCAACTCAACATAACACCAACCATTGCCAACGTCTGCCATCCATTAGCCAACATTGGCCCAACGCACGGTGCTATCTGGGATGTTATGTATCGGTTAGTGTATAATTATTTGATTTAAAGAAATTCAAATCTCTTTGGATTTTTGACATTTTATTTCAACATAATTCAAGCATGTTTTGTATCTTAACGGAATACGAGGGCTATTTCAATGCAGAACATTTTGTACTGTGAACTAAACAGTTGATATAAATAAAGTTTCCCTGTTACATGTGATCGTAAATGTTTTAGATAAGGATGTGTAGTTTTACACGTGAGCATATTTTCGGTGAACGAATTTGTTTTTCCTCAACAGGTTTGCTATTACGGAGTTTGCAGCCAATCAGATTGCTCGTGACGTCAGCATCAATAATGACTATCGCTTGGAAGTTCGAAGACATACACTGAGTTTTACACTGTCTCTTAATTAAGTCTAGTTACGGGGTTTCCCTTAAAACGCCCTAACTTTACTTTTAATGTTTAGATCACATGTTGACAATACTTATGCTACTTACTCTACATGATATTGGATTCGTGTTTACGTTATCCAAGATTCGTGAGCCATTCTATTGAATTCGGAATTCGTTTCGTGGAATGGGTAAGCCTACACTAAAATCAACCTCACGACGCGAGTTCACGAGTCTTTAATGAATATACGCAAAAAGGTATAATGCACAGTACGATATATTACCGTCACTGGACTGTGTACACAGTTATAATACATATAGGCCTATAGCACATGTGTGATGCACCCTGTACGAAACTTTCACTGTGCGATGTTGTCGATTAATGCCTTCACAGAAATCTTCGATCAAAATAGATCATACAATACTTGTGTGCTAAATAAGTCTAAACCAATTCCAAACATAACTACATATGTTTACGAAAATCTCGGGTAATTTTGAAGGGTATATCTCGGTTGCAACGAATGGATGCAGACATATTGGTAACCTCGAAGTAAAGGTTTCTATTGTGATGACGCAACTTTTCCGACCAATCATAAGCGACTATGTACACACAATTGCAAACCTGTTTGGGGGAAAATCGCTGCCGGCGAGGTGTAGGAGGGGTGAGTATCACTCCATCATTCGTATCGTAAAGTCACATGTGTATTTGTGTAACTATTTAGTATTATCGAACGAAGTTATTTATGCTAATCCATACGTTACTATTAATTAAAACTTAAACTAGTAACCTTAGCATTTAGTCTCAGATGGCGCTGTACCACTACATAACAAAGGAAATTATTGACTTCTTACCTCCTATTTCTTGAGGTGGTAAAGAGTATGTTGACAATGCGTTCTTAAATGTTCTTGTTTAGTAGGAATTCGTCTGCCATACACGTATTTAAATAATTAGTGTTTAACTGTTCATGTAGTAATCAATATTCTTATTCGGTCATTGATTCTAGTTCTGTAAATACACAGTTCTATATTTCAAATTAAATAATCTATTGTTATCATATCATATATTACATGACCAATTTCTCGAGTGGATTGCCTTCATCTGTCTCTCTTGTATATTTCTTCCAGGTCTTGGCATTGGAATGACCTTAAATAAGGGGTTAATCAACGGTCTAGCGTGCGTTACTCACAGGATTAATGCACGATCGGGGGATAATGCAAGCGATGCACGAGGGCGGAGCCCGAGTGCATCCAGCGATAGCATTAACACCCGGAGTGCATTAATCATGTGAGTAACGCACGCTAGACCGTTGATTAACCCCGTTCATTCATACACTACCATTTGTGTGGGGGAAAAATCATAAAACAAAAATTTTTGGTTACATATAACCAAAGATTTATTGAAGTGATGCCCCGTAATTTTACCGTGCGTTACTCACAGGATTAACCACGGTCAGCTGACCTGAATGGACCAATAGGATTTAGGAATCTTTACTAAGTATGAATGAACACCTGATCACCTTTCATTGACAGTTATCTGTCGCAATATCCTGTAATTGCAAATCAAACAATTATGCAAACCAATAATACAGTTACGTTGGTCCTGATGGAACAGACGAGTTGCAGACTTACTGCGTTAGTTTAACCCGACAACTAGTAAAAATACAATATTTGGCGTGTTGTCCAGTTACGTGCAGCACAACAACTGATCACGTTGGGATTCTTCGTCAAATTGCCAATGCATAGAATCGCTTCTCGGTCTTTTGGCTAAGATCATGTGTAGTATCTGTTCCCTTTCGAGGGGAATGGTGATACACACCCGACGATAATCATACAGTCACAGTCTCGATGCAAGGGGACTGGGGTTGAGAGCGCACCAGTCGTTCGGTAGTTTGGTAGTTTGGTTTTCCTGCCCAGGTTCTTTTCCTGGGTGACTTTTCTTAAAAAGTATGCATAGAATAGCTTGTCAACTAGGCAAACATATACTAATTTGTCGAGGTAGGTGTGTACAATTCGCCTGTATCGAGAATATGGTTCGGTATCGATGATTGGTCAATTTAACAACTCATTGCAAGATTGCTTTGTGGTGAATGAGATGGCGTAGCCTGCAGTAAAATAACAATCAATTACAATCGGTTTGTCGGCTTGTCGACCTGTTTCCAAGGCGGTTGAGGGACTAGTGTATTCAGCCACCGTCCCAGACGGTATGTCTGAGACGCGAAAAAAAACATGCCATACTTGTCTTACGTTTTCGGGAGATTATCCCAGCACCAAGATGTTACCAGGCGATGGAAGCATTGCCAAAGACCTTAATATTCGATTCTTATAGATTCTTATAGATAAAAAGCATTGCAAGTGCCCTCGATTTTTGCATTGTGAACTTTTTAAAAATAAGGTAATATAAGGTCTATGAAACTGAAATGTCGCCCTCACATTGAAGAAAAAAGTTATCTCTTGTTTCTAAATGACCAGGTTGTGGTCTTTGAGCTCCTGCATGTGAAATGCTGCTTTTTTTGTCATTAATATAACGTCTTTTGGGCTATTCTTTCAAAGTTAATAAAAGATAGTCTTCACGTACCCAAAACAAGTACCTAATGTTTGTGACTGATAAGAAACATGCTCTCCTTGCCATTGTCTAATCTTATTATAATATGTGTATTTAAAGACATTGATTATACACGTTGTTGATTTCTATTATTATTTCAAAATGTGTAAAAGTAAATTGGCCTGACGTTTCGATCCTAGCAAGATCTTCTTCAGAGGCTAAATGACAAGTAACAGTAACAGAAGGGACAAAAACACGTACAGAATACAGACAGGTTAGTGAGCACGGTGAACACAATGAGATAGATGAAAGGGGATTATAAGTAGACAAGGGATGGAGAGAAGAAAGCAACAGGGGAAGAGGAGAGGTAGGAGATAAACAGTGGAGGGACAAATAGAGGATTAAAGGAACAGGGTAGAGAATGAACTGGAGAGGGACAAAGACAGAAAATTGCTGTGTATTTCAGATCGCTGAAATCATAAGTAACAAAACAAAAGCAAGCAAGATGCTTGATATTTGTGCTTTAATCTGTCACGGTTTTGTAGTCTGACTTGTTTTTTCCTGAAGATCTTCTCACTGAATTTTGAAGTTTATCTTATCTGCCAACCACCGTAAGTTAACTTTTTTTCAAAAATAGATTCGTAATACCGTAGCTATTCCAGGTAAAGCTAGGCGTTTTGGGTAGCAAAGAGTGAAGTGCTATACGGTGGATACCAACTTTTTGGAGTGATCTTAGATGTTCCAAATAAGTGCTATACGGAGGATATCAGATGAGCGTTACGACGAGTGACCTGTACACCTTACCAATGAGAAGATTTTCTTTATTATAAATTCAATAAAATGAGAAGTGTTGAACGGACTGCAAAGTGCCCGATGAGATAAGAATCTAGAGGCAAGGGTACGGTTGATACGGAGAGTACCAAATTGGAATTTCAGTTAGCACCATATGAGCGGCAAACTACTACAAGATGAGTTCTATCGATGGTTCTTGGGTCATGCTTTTGAAAATTCCGGATAGTTGATGCTGCTTTCTACAGCATATCTGTAAATAATGCGCCAACCGCATACTGATCATCTGCAAAAGACAAAATAAATAGTAGCCCGTGACTGGAAAATTAATTATACCTCTACACAATGCGGTACATCAAGATTGGTGCAACTAATTTAAACACCATTATAATACAATGCATATACCAAGCAATATATCCAGACCGCTAATGTGCTACATGAATTAGAATTTTGAAACACAAATACCAAAATGATACATACAAAACCGTTGAAAGCAATGTGATAAAATCAAAACCCAAATAACTAATGATGATCGCAAAAAGCGCTAAAACATAATATAGTGAGTTTTACTTGCAAACAATGTAAACCAATACAAAGTCCTCAAAAACACGACATCAAATCATCCCAAACACCAATAGGAAGAGACCCATAACCTCTTAAACACCTACAATATATCTAGAATCAATGAAAAAAACTTGGGGATTTTGTGAAAATCAGAAAGCACTCAAAAGGATATGTACAGAACCGAGGAAAGAAGTATTGGAACATCTGGAATTGTAAACAATACTCATTCTGTCCTACGGAATAATCAATCATTTGAAATCTCTTTGACCTTAATGGCTAGCCAGACGATACGTCTTTTAAAACAAAATATGACCAGAAATACTGAAATGAAGATATAAGAAAAGCATTGAACACCAAACGATTGGCTATAGAGTCTACCACAAATACTAAAAATGATATCCAGAACCACGGAAACATTTAAACCCTTAGCTATAATATAATATGTACACTTGTAATTGTCAAATGTAAGTATTCTAAAATAAGAATCGGTTTTAAAGGTATATTATATATTAAATGCTATTATTTTCTCTTCTGTGATTATCTTGTCATGTGATACACTTAAATTATTATAAACTCAGGTGAATATTCGTTGTTTCTTTTTCGACCATTGTTGATCTTGTAGAATAAATAAAGGAAGTGATTTCATTTCTTGATCGAAACAGGTTTGGGTTAGTTAACTTGTTTCGTAGGAAAGGTAATATAGAGACCTATTCTGCTTCCGGGTTTTACATTCAATATTCAGAGCACACTCATTTGAAATATATTGAAAGTATTTTTTCTCACGAATGGCATTGGAAATGTTCACAAGTTAAATTGTGTTTATTACAGGGTCAGTAGTATGTCGTTGATTACATTATGACACGTTATCTCTTTTAATTAGTGTGACCGTTTAGGGTTCAACAACTTCTCCGAGGGATTAATGTTTTATTACTTTGTAAAAGAATATAAACATTCACACAATGACAGTTGCGTATCAATAGAAACATTGTTCAAATCAGCATATGAACTCTCATGAATAGGTGTTTTCGATTGACGAAGATAACACAAAATCACTTTAGGTGTCATTAATACTTTCACTTAGCCAAGAAATAATATATTATTAACTGTAAAGCAGCTTTAATTTTACTTTCCCCTTCGTTAATAAATGATCGATACTGTCTATTTTTCTCTCTCTCATATTCAAGGTAATAGTAAAAGATTGCGTGGAGTACATGACGCTGACGTTCATTAACATGCTTTTACCTGATTTCTTCATCAAGCAAATCGAAAGTCCATTAAACATGACACTATTGCTTGTGAACCTCTTTTACATCAGAGAGGTGTCTGAAATAAACCCATAGTTCAATTAAACCAGTAAAACAATATTTTGAAACTTCTTGACGCCTGTTTCTCACTTTCAGCTAACGCAGCTGTTAATATTAGTATTAAGTATTATTATATAAATCAGTATGTGAACAATATTCGGAGGTTTGATTGACGCCTGTTTCTCACTCTCATCTTACGCAGCTGTTTGGGCTGATCAAAGGCACTACATACACGTATCATTTGATACGGGTTCACTGTTTATCATACAATTTACCTTTAGTAATGTTTCATCTACTATAACAGTCTACGAGGACCTTAAATATGGAAATGCTGTAAGTCAAGACACCATTAACTTTATAACACTTTAACAATGTATGTTTTGAAAATCCTATTACCAACGTTCACAAGGTGACAGTCACATCCAAGCCCCTTATTTGATATACTTTGATTCTAGATAGGCGTATTGATGACAGTTCCATGTGTACTCAATAATATAACAATCACTTGAAATGATTGTATAATAAGTGGACCACAATTTGATCCCGCAACAACAAAAAAACCTTTCCATTATAGAACTTTTCCTTAACTTCATAAAATCAACGATATATAAAGATTTCAGTTCAACTTATTTCCAACTGTTTTTAAACTGTGCGTTAACGTTCCCGCAGACATATTCTGTAATTTTTGCGTTCCAGTTAAATATTTAAGATTGAAACCCCCAAATCCTGCAGATACGAAGGACAAGCTCAAGTTTTATTACTCTGCTTGGTATCACTAACTATTGAATCCATGATTCATCAGTACATTTTCGGGCAGATACGTCACCGATACGATACAATTCGGTATTGTTCAGCTCTAATCAAAGTACTAAATAATATTTGCATGACAGTGAAATGTATGGAAAGAGAAAGCCACATCATCCCACAACCGAAAACAATCTTTTCATCTGATAGTTGCTTCATCTTGACAAGAAAAAACTATTCAGTGCCTTCGTAAAAAAGACGTTATCAGGAACATTTCGAAAAAATTACCAGGAAGACGGGAAGACTCCATATTGAATTATTCCAGTTTACAAAAATCTTCAAATGGCAAAAAGGGTAAAATATCACTACATTTGCAAGAAGTCATTTCAAAACATCTTATTTAACATTTAAGCTGTCAGTTAAAGCCGTTCTTACAGACTTATTTTGCAATGTCGCGTTCCAGTTGAAGATTATGAATGAAAATCCCAAATACAATGACTTATCTCCGTTTGTGTAATCTGCTTGCATTAAGTAACTATAGATAATATATGATTTTAATATGACAAAGACATACCTAGAAAGTCATATATCCTATAACCAAAAAAGAAACTGTTGATCTAATAGTTTGTCCATCTTGACATTAGATAATACAATCAGTGCCCTGGGAAATGTTAGCAGGATTATTATGAACAATAAACAGAAAGAAAGAAAATCTCTATATTGTAGCATCTCAGTTCAAAAGAATGCAAGTGAATTTTCCTTTTTAACATTTTTTAGAAGGTGTAGGTTTAAAAGAAACAAGAAAACTTGATCATAATACCTGTGTGAGTTTTCTTCCCTGAGTATATAATCTTTGAATCTAAGATACATCTCCGAGAAAACAGCCGACTGTACGCAACACTACGACCAGATTTGTCTCCGGTGTAAGTCATCCTCATGAGTTTCAACACTCATCTAAGTACTATATAATATTTTTAGGAAAACGAAATATTTGTAAAGGCGAAGTGATATCTACAGCTGAACAACATATTATTGATATTTAGTTAGGCTATTAATAAGAAGACGACACGACAGAGGAAGATAAAATCTACAAATTGAAAGAAAATTCATTAAATCGCCAACTACCTTTTAAGTGTTGCGTTAATAACAGAGAATTCATTATGTTGTCCCGTTTTCTAGTTGCAGGTTTAGGATTGAAAAACAAATATTGGAAGTAAGATAGATAATCTCCGCTTCAAATCGCATCAAACATCATCGCATTGTACTTTTTACGTGACCAGTCCTGTGGGAACTAAAACGTCACGGCCAAACGGCACTGAGAAACCAACCGCCTCTCATAAACAGAACTGACAACCCAAACAAGCCGGAAACAAAAGGCCCACCGACCAGCGGTAACAAACAACCCCCACCACCTCCCACCCGAACATTCAAAGTGCTACAAACGGACGACCAGCCCGCAACAAACCAAACTCCCCCCCCCCCAGCATACCACCGCCCTTAGAAGGCACTGGCAGCCCCAGATAAACTGTCAAAATCTGTCACAGTCCCCTTGTATCGGGACTGTGACTGTGTGATCATCGTCGGGTGTGCATCACCATGACCCACACACATATATATATAAATATACAGAAGTGTGTATTTAGTGTAATACAAAATATTTAAATCATCTTTATAAATATCAAAATTTATCTATCATCAGCCAACTTGATCACGTTGTTTACAATTGTTGCATTTTGATAGACTGAATTGTAATGAGGAAGGGACGGTGACGAGGACGGGGTTTGGATGTTTTTATAGCTTTTATGTGTGCAATACATTTTGTCAAAACTCTGACATGGTCGACTCTATCAGCAGCTAAAATCTCTATAAAGCATAAGTTATAGGAGGCAATAGCATCCCCTTCAAAGTCATAGCTACTCTCCCTTCACCGCCGCCCCTCCTTCTCATTTCATTAGCCGATACGTTACTAAACCATGAAAATTGTATCTCAGATCTCTATAACAAAGAAATAAACGAACGGAATCAAAATTAAGTTCCTCCTCCTATTGATACTAAAAGAGGTATTTGAGTCGCTCTTATAGAGTGTGGATTTGAAATAATTGAACATAGAACAAAATATTATTTGTCTTTCATCCAGAACTCTGTTTTACTCTGTTTAACAAAAGATGTTGTGTCATTGAAATAAGCGTGATATGACAAAAAACAGGTTTAAGCATGAAAGGTATAAACGTAGCTCGGTAAATTGGGTAACCTTATGTACGTAACCATCGCATCGTCCTGTATAGAAACTGGTAATTTCCTATAAAGACTGAATGGTAATTGGTTTAGCGGTCGTGACTGAAATTACCTCGAAGAATGCATGTGCAAAAGTTGCCAAACGAACGATGGGCAACATTTTGTTAGGTAAACTGTGCTAGTTATAGGAGTGGTTAAATAACCACATGTTAGTTCGGATATGTGACACTATGTGTGAAAAAGGGAATGCATCGGTCCTTTTCCCAGAAGTGTTAGAGATTACCCAAAGGCATTCTCAGATATTTCAAAGACTGCAAATTGTCCACTTTCTCGGAACTAGATACGAGCGATATAACATCACTTCACCGTTAATTCTAGGCATGACTGATGATCAAAATCGTGAACATCTTTTGACCAAACACGTGCAGGTATATAGAATATGATCTCGCGAAGATATGAATATTTTCAATTTGGGGATAATATTTTTGAATGCATCTGGCAACAGCAATATGAATGATGAATTTTTACATGCAGCCAAAAAAACATTGCGAATGTATTTCAAGGGGAACATAGACAGAAGATCGGAGAGTAATACTATATGGTAGCACATGCTGCGATTCACTTCCCCTCAGCCCCCACCCCCCTCACCCCAGCCCACCCCCCACCAAAAAAACTAGAGAGGGTTTAGCAAGTCAAAATAGGTCAACCATAGGTCTGTGAACCATATATAGAGACAATGGTCTAAGACTATATGTTAGTACCGCGTGGCCTTAAAGTGTACGTTCATGTCACGCTTCGAAGCAATCATACTGGCAGTGAAAAGTGTACTTCCAAACATTGAACCAATAGAAACTGGAAGTTCATACAGTCAATAAAAGTGCTTTGAAGCGCCATATTTTCAAACATTGTCCAAAAGGGTGTTGATTCTATTTTAAGTAATGTTTATAAGATAAGATCGAATGCTGAATGCGAGTTTACAGCACATTTCCCAAATTTTAGAGAGAGGGGGTGGGGGGGGGGGTTGATTGCAAGTCACGTGTAAACGAAAAAAGAAATTAAGATACACCGCTTTCACATTTTAGGATCTGTAGATACACCTGCATGCTAACATCACAGTTCACTTTTGGGTTCGGTTTAGTCAAATTACGCGTGCCGACGTAACATCTCTAAATATTTTCGTGTGCAAATTTACTCAGAGTTTGTCCTTTGCTTTGTTTCTGTCTTTCTCCCGTCAGCTATCTTTTTCTTTTTGGAAATTATTCGCTACCTCTAACGTTGTCAAGTTAAACAAACATTTGTCGCAATCTCTCACATTTCTGTTGACATTTCCTGTTCATTTTCATTTCCGTTTAAACTGTCATGCGCGAACTGTCTTCCTTATTTCTGTTTGTACATTTGAACAGTTTTGTAAACTTTTGCAATATGAAATTATGAATTTTCAAGAACACATTTATGGACCCACAATTTCGTGCTAGAAATAATTTCGTTTTCAAGATCACTTTTGTTTGAGAAACTAATGTTGCGTCACGATATTATGTATACGTTTGCACCTTTTGGTTGTTTGGTTGTTGAGAGCTACTAATGTTTCTATAAAATATCTCTGTTTTAAACGGCCATGTTTCTGCACATCTGATATAAAGAACAAAAGATATAAATACACATTACACAGTGTATCCATTCTTCCGTGCATGGAAGCGTTATACAAAAGCGAATGGATACTTTGGTTGCGTCATAGACAGGCTAGTTGCGACTACTTTTCGTTGGACAGACACCGCTGTATGTTATACTTTAAATGTATAGATATAAATACACGGTACACAGTGCATACATGCATCAGTGCAAATCGACAACGCTGATGTATGTTAAAGTTTATATGTATAGATATAAATATACAGCACCAAGTATATACATACATCCGTGCAAAGCACCTAGATATTTTGATGTATGATGTATGATATAGTTTAAATGTATAGATATACATCCACGTAAACAGTGTATACATACATCCGGACATTGAAGCGTTATACCAAAGTGCACATAAGTTTTGTTTACGTAATTACTAGGTTAGTTGCACTTACTTTTCGTAGGACATGTAACGCTGTATGTTATAGTTTAAATGTATATATATAAATGCACTGTAAACAGTGTATACATACTTCCGTGCAAAGCGCAAAGATATTTTGCTTGCGTCATAGCTATGGTTGTCGCACTTTCTTTTCGTTGGACAGACAACACTGTGTGTTATAGTTTAAATGTATAGATATAGTAGTAAGATAGACAAAGCTGTATAGTAGTAGTAGGTAGTAAGTTGAGTCTCGTCTATCCGACAGGCTCAGTGATAAACCTCCGCCACGTATCACGATCTTGTGCAAGGTTTATTGCTTCCTCGAAATTGTTAATGTTAACGTCCTTAAATTGCGACTTTATTTTTCCAAGCAATGTAGTCACGGGCCTTCCTACTGGTTAAGCAGTATGTCTCAGTGCCTCTCTTAATGCAACCTTTTGCTGGAGCGTCCTCCTGGAGTCTTGCTACATGACCGAAACATCTCAATCAATCAATCAATCAATCAAACTACTCCTAAGCGGTTTGTTGGCGATGATATATGCAACTCCAGGGACTGCCCACTTGTTTTCTCTCTTTATTTCTTTCTAGTTGTTGTTTACTCTTTATTAAAATATTAATAGTTTGTTATGTAGCATATATATAAAATGATAAATAAATACCAAAGAAATATATGAATAGTCGCAGCTTATAGGGAATGAATTACATTTTTATTCTTTAACTTTGATTCGCCGGAATCATATCACTAGATATAAAACGAGGAAATGGAATAAACCAACAATAATTAATCTCCGATAGGAATTTTTCCCATCGACAAAACCCTGGGAACCTTTATTTATTACACACCATTGGTTCTGACTTGAACCCCAATGGAGAGAAACAAAAGAAAAAAAACCAGCACCCGTAGCAATTTATGTCCCCGTCCGACCCTGGATTCACTGAAAGATAATGAGAATTATAATGTAATAACATTTACAACTCTGTGACGACTTTTATATGCGAATTATCACAATAATATAGATACAGTGATGGAATATCGAATTAGAAAAGGAGACTAAGAGTAGTTGACTTCCTATAGGTTTGACTTGCTGGATAGGAAAACTTAAAATCGTAAAATTGTCTGTATGCGAAGTAAACAAATCCGTCTATGTATTAATTTGAAAGCATGAATGTACAGCATCTCTCTCATTGGTTCATTGTCCATTTATAGACAGGAGGAGATGACATTCTTATCAAACTCCGGTGAAGCGGTCACAAGAGGTACCTCCGTTGCAGAAGAAAACACAATCAGGACCCCATGTCAGGGCTTCACACTCTGTTGAAAAAAAAATGTGAAGAAAAGAAGTGATTAAGTGAAGAAGAAAAATGAAGAACCGTATTTTATATATTGTCTGTTATATTTATTCGTTTTAAAAATTGTGCAAAGATCTTTGAAAAGTAATAACGTGAGATTGAACGGTATAAATCAGAAAGAGCTTATATGTTTTACCATGATGCTACTGGTTTGTTCAATAGGTACCCTTTTTGGTTATTTGCTATGTGTGCGTGCGTGCGTGTATGGGTTTGTGCATGTAAGGAACAATAAAGATTGCCTCATAATATCCAAGTGTACATCATTATGCAACATATCCTATATATACCAAATATGTCAGAAATGTCCTTCCTTAAATGGGGAATGGTAGCGGTCAGACTTCTACCATCCACCCCCCCCCCCCATCTTTCTCCATCCCTTTCAAGATAAATATATATTTACCTTCATCGCAGTTCATTCCTTTCCAGCCGGGAGCACATGAGCACCCTGCATGGTCACTGCACATCAAGCTACCCTTACAATCCGCGTCCAGACCTACTGTCGCACAGGGAATGTCGCCATCAATCAGACCAAACTGTCCACGGGTTGCTATGGAAACACAATAGTTTTGAGTTGATATTTAGTTCCATCTGCAGGTATGAGACTAACTAAAGAAGAGGGTTGGGGATATTTTGTAATGAAAACTTGAACCTTTAGTTAGATTTATTTTTGACACAGGCATGGGGAAGCTGGATCTGGGATGAAAAGGGATTTGGGTGGTCATTACTGCATGTGCTGGGGGAGATGTGGTTTTGTTTTGTTTTAACCTTATTCGTTTAATGTTAAGAAGAAGTGTAATCTCACCAGTGTCACAATTTTTGCCAGTAAGGCCATTCCTGCACAAGCATTGTCCATCGTCACCACAATACCCCAGCACACAAGTAGCAGGGCAAGTACCGGTACAAGTCGGAGGGGTGTGGAAACCATCTGGACATGCTGCAAAGAAATTGAAAGTTGAACAGAAATCATTCAAATTGTATTAACTAATTTGACACATTTATTTCGACCTTCTCCAATATCTCATATATTATTATACACACAAACTAGACAACGTCCAGGGACGTCGAGGGCCACGACGGGCTCCAGGGACAACTATACGTCACCGGTCCCCCATTTTGAAGTCTCTATTTATTGGTTAAGTATATATCTACGAAAATCGCAACGCAGTATTCTTCATCCCACTCTTCCCCGAGCACCCCATTTCATCTGCTTCAGCTGCATCCCCCGTAGTCTTGTTCAAGACCATGGCATTCTGCTGTTACTTTGCCTGTTACAATTACTATGAGTGCGCCCTCAAATTTCGAAATCTAATTCCCTGACAGGCAGATTTGTGGATGGGCGTCCTCAGTTAGTGTTATAATTCGACGATACTTATATTAACAACGAACTTTTTGACCAAGACTACAGCTCCCTTGACGCCATCCTCTCGTGAGTCCTGGCTACATTTTCAGGTACTTCTGAGAGTGTGGCAGACACTTGCTTCCTATCGAAGAATGTAATCTTTCAAAGAGAGTATTTCCTGTTTATTCTATTAAACGAATGTTACAACGCTGATACATTTTATTATAAGTTTATGAACGGTTTACAGTGCCGTTATCGCAAGATAATGCAGGGCAGAATAACCAACAAATGTTTCGAAATGGTACCCCGTAACTGGTTCTTTTATTTAATTATAGTTACCAGTCTCAAAACAATGTAACTACGCAAATCAAATAACAAGGTTGACCATGATAAGTAATGTATGAACAACATTACAGGATCTGACGCATACGGCAACTGCTATGAATATGCAAGTTGTAATAGCAACATGAACGGATGCGTTCATGTCATGTCTGCAGACAGAAATATAATGCATTGACATAATGGTCATTGACGTGTGCTTCACATACATACGGACTTATACTTCCTATACTGTACTAGGCTTGTCTATAGCTAGTGCTGGAATTTGAGTCGTTGACATGAAGGCTATGTGAACAATTCCAAGTTCAATTTTAAGCAAAGCGTTAACTTTTATAGTGTTATGGCTCTAAAATAGAAGGTATTTGATCGGACGGAATTATGTGTGAACCGGGATAAGAAGCAATAACATCTTTTTGAAGTTTACTGTAATCCTTGAAACCGCGTCTATATTAAATACATTTAACATTTTATTCCCATCTTTTGTGATGTTTATGCTGTAACATACTCCGTAGAAACGTATGAGGAGAGAAGCTAATTCATTCATATGGAGCTATAGATTTTCAAGAGATAAATGTTTAGCCAGACACGACTCTGATATAGAAAGACAGGTGAACGAAGCATAGCGACGCACGTTAATTTCAGTTATTCGACTAATCTTTAATTGCCATAGCCTATAAATTAGGCCTAGTGTTGTCAAGCAATCAAACACAACTTTTCTCGTTCCTTATTGACTTCAACAGTTTCAGTATTAATTTAATTTGGGAAGTCCTAAAATGTTAGTATAGCAATGTATTATATAGCGTAACAATATCCTTGCTTTTCGCATTCTACAGAAGAGGCATGGGTAGCAAGGATCAGTAATCCAAAACGTTAAACAATTTCCGGTCAAAATCTAAGCAAATCGCGGAAAAGTTACTTATATCCTTCCGATCAAGAACGATAAAAGACCGTGACGCCTAGAGACTAGGCCCTAACTGTAAAAGCTGCTTAACTGACGGCAAACGCCTAAAACAATTCACTTTTTTTCATTTTTACATGTAGCTTCGGCCTATAGGCTAAACCAAGAAACTGACACAATAGCCCATTAGGCCTACTTGATTGCAATAATGTATTCACTTGAAATGCAACGATTGGCCAAATCAACTTTTGACAACATGACGAAAACCTTGGTGCAATAACGTGACTCGTTCCGACAATAATGGAATAAAATTACGCGAATTCTTTCTCATCGTTACAATACAATGATTTAATTGGCCATTTGTTTATGGCCGCCTTAGTTTGCACTTTCGGCTAAACGCAACGAGGGAAATATTACCCATAGGCCTTCATTTAATTTCATTGTCAAAAATTGAACTTAAATTCTTCAGTTCCTAGCAGTAAAATTCTATAAAGCTTATGAAAAACCTCATCTGATATTTGTTGACAATTTTAAGTCTCAGAACAAAGTATACTCCAAGCTAATCGTGACGATCAATTTTTCACTAGTCTATTTGTCTTGCGTTATTCAGGCCATTGAGCGATAGCAGACGACTATTGCGAAACGCAATACAACTTATAGGTATATTCATCCGCCGGTGAACAAAAGGGAACACGTTGGGTTACAAACACACTGACCAAGTTCATTTTGACGAAAATAACTTTCTTACCCCGTACACGGACATCAAAGTAAGCATGTTGTTTTTCCCTCTTTCCACAGATACGTCGATAAGCTTCGTATACACCTTCCTGACATGTTTGAATGTGTTTAATATGGATGCAAGTAGAAGCGGTCCAACGATGTAACCAAAGTGGGTCACGTCCATCAAAACTCCATGCAATAGGTCCTTTCCAAGTCTTTGGAATATTTGGATTAATGCACAATGTAAGAGTTTCACCAATAGAAACCACTACAGTTCGTATGGCGTTCCTTGGGATTAGGTCTGGAAGATATACAAAGCAGACAGACATACGTCATAAACTCAGAGAAGGATCAAGAAAGAAATCCAATAAAGATCAAGATTAAAACCCCATGTATGACGTCACCATTGCCAAATGACCACATCCTCTGACCCGTCCTGTTCTATTTTTAACTTTGTTGCCATGACGATATGAATGGCTAGTGTAGGTGAACTTAACATCCTTATGTTTTTCAAATGTAACTAAAGTTACCACTTTAATTACACCCCCTTTCAGGACATGTTTCAGATTCCTTTCTGCTCCTCCTCCGCCCCCCCCCCTCCCCATCCACTCATCGTCCCCCAACTACCGCCGCCTTCACACCCTCCATGGATATCCCGCGGTCTGCCCTAGCATGATGGATTGGCCTCTCCTTTTGTCTAACCGGAAGTGACGCAGTCCAAAAGAAAGAAGTGACGCAGCTAATAGAGGAGATTCTTAAAATGCACTCTCTCTCTCCTAAGAAAAGGTAAGAATGTTGTTTTTGTTAAATAATCATTTAATAAGAGAAGATTACCCATCGTTCTTACAAGAAAAATCACGATAAATGTACGATAGCTCCAGAGAGCTTTTGAGGTGAGAGGTTCCGTTATATGGGTTGAGGCGATGGATAAGTTTTTTTATTCTTTACTTATTTTTATTTAGGGGGGGGGGGGGTTGAAGGCCATGATGTATGCACATCACAATATGAACCAGTTGCTCCCGCGATTTTAGTTCATTAGTATTTCGGGGTATAAAGGAGGCCTAACACCAATCCAACCCTGCATGGCTAAAACATAGACCGACACGTAACGAAATAGTCCTACATTGTGCATCGTAAGTTTGAAGTTTTGATAACATCACAAGCACCTTTTTACCTGAACACGTTTGAGATGTGAGTATTTCTCTGTACTTTTAACAAACTATTGAAGTTAAGTAACATACCTTCTTGGTTGTGTATTAAAACTTGAGCGCTGAGTCGTTGTATTGTAGAAAAACAATCGCAAAAGTGTACTCCAAAACGTTTAGCCTTGCTGAATTCATTCTCTGGTTGTAATAAAGTTGTTTTGTATATTCGGAGCGT
>KN888751.1:22721-38340 GCA_000934455.1 Apostichopus parvimensis | reverse complement strand
AACATGTTATTGAGGCCATTAAAACTACTCATCCTTTTCCTATTGAATTTTGGCATTGTATCTGAACAAGTCGCTTACATTGATGAATTCTCAGATATTTAAAGGGTCATTTCTCAAAATTAAATCAACACTATACTTATGGCAGTCTTTCTATAATCATATTATCACAATCCCTTTTTGTGCCTAGACTAATCATTTAATTGTACAGATCATTTAAAGCTGAATAGACTCTGCACCTCCCTCTGCAAGAATGTTCTGTGGACATTCTTAAAATAGTATCAAATTAGCGCCATGGAATCAAGTCGCAACAGTGTGGGGGGGGGGGGACAGCATCTGAAATATTTTAAGAACATCACTGGTTTATGATAACCATCTGAAGGGTCAATAACTACCCAACAAAAACATTAAAGTGTATGAAAAATTTACTTTAATAGCTGTTAAAATCAAATAAAATGCCCAAAGGTAATTTTTGTTGTTGCATTTTCATGATTCGAAACACTATGAGGCTATGAAAGGATGTATCTGAAAGCTACTTAAAATTCAAGACATGAATGGCAGGTGCAAGGGTTCCTTGGGTCGTATCTTTTACACATAGATATCAGTCGCGCATATATGAAAACAACAGACCAATTGCAACCTTCAGCTACTGCAGCATTGAAAAAAGACAAAAGTAGGAAAGAAAGAAAGAAATATTGTACGGCTTTGATTGCCGTAAATTTACAGCAAAACATAAGATCTCTCTCGATTTGAAGTATATAAAAATAGCAATATTACCTAGATATATGACATGCACCTGCACCAACAGGATCACTTATCTTGATATCTTTGGGTAGAATCAGTCAATTATTAAACAGAAGCACTTGGGCAATTGATCTTTAAGTATCTGAAGGATTAACATAATGAACAGTGTGAAGAACAGCCAGTCAGGTCTTTTGAGAATTTCGTAGGAAGCTTGGGCAGGTGGGGAGGGAGCGGGGGAGGGGGTGGGTAAGGTTGGAATGATGGGGGGATGGAATGAGTTCTGTATGATTCGACAATTACTACACAGTATATTTACCTCACCATAGATACCATATTGCCTCTCAATGAATTATAATATTCTACACTTTTTTTATGAAGTCTGTCTGTCTGTCTGTTTCAATTCAATTTTACAAAGTGTCTAATGATCTGCGTGTAAACAATTAACATATTGTTTATTCCCATAAAATCAGCTGGATGCAATTTCATTGAACGATTTCCCATTGCAACCGAATTTGCTTAAATATTTAGGGTAATATTGGTCCGTATATATACATTTGCACAAGGTCATAGGTTTAAGAATGGGAGGGGGGACCATGTTTCTACCCCCTGACGTTTTCAGTTAGGGATGTCCTCCCTAAATCGTTTCAAGGAGTATTTTGCATTAGCAAATTGGGATGTGCCAGGCAATCAAATGGCGAATTTTCGTTCGTACCCTACATTTAAAATACCTCATTTTTTTTTCTTCTTTTTTTTGCCATTCGGACGTAAAAAAAGAACTTTTCAATGCAACACTGAAATTTGTACAGTATAGAAAAATAGAAATTTAGATTTAATGAATTCAGTTTTTCTCATTGTTGTCCTGTTCAACATATCAGTTGGTTGTGTTTAGCAAGGCACCATGTTGTTTGGTTTTAGTATATAAAAAATTAGAACTTTTCTTTTCTAATTTTCCTAGAAATTAAAACATATCAACTTTACTGAGAAAAACATTCATATAAACCCACAGAATTATTCCAATATATGCACCCCGTCAATCCTGTATTTGTTTAGTTTATTATGACCCAGTTCCACCAACGAACTTAAAAAACCTAACCCAGTATAGGAAAACAAAGAATGCGTAAAGAAATCAAACACACAAGAATTTCAAAAATTAGATTTCCATTCTGCCATTGTGCAATAACGGTGTTTTGGATCTGCAGATCGTCATAAATGCAAAAATCAGCCACCTCATAATATCCAAGATATACATGATGATACATCCGTAGCTTGTTAAAAATTGTTGCTTTTGCAAAAATGCGACAAAATTGTAAAAATCTATCACGACATCCCATATACCCAATAAACCTGGTCGACTCTTCTGGGTTGTTTTATCAGTTCATAAATGGGTTTGCCCGGATGGAACGGCCAAAAAACGAGACCATTTCGAAGGTGAACCAATTAGCAGAGCGCTTGGGGATGGATCGTATTTCGAGGCGAGTGAGTATTATCTCTCCTGCTTAGATGGAAATTGGAACACTTTCAAATGAAACTGTCATGCAGTGTCAAGGAAGCCCATGCATGCACGATTCAAATTATTATTCTATTTGCAAAACGGCCACAAGAAAAGAGAAGCAATGATTTTAAGAAACCAAAACAAAGAAGACGTTTAGTTTTTATCTCATCTTTGCAGAAATAAGTGAGGGGGGCCACAGGGTAGACAGAATCATACAGCAGGTAGTCACAAGAGAGGAGGAGGAGGAGGGGTAGAGGTGGGGCATCGAGGGTTCTCATGTCCACCAGACTACTTTCTCACCAAGCACAGCTGTATTGTCAGATGAAATAACCCATGAAACAGTGAGGACAAGATCTCTTGCAAGAGCAGGTTAAGTCACAAGGGAGGAGGAGGAGGGGGGATAGAGGTGAGGGAGGGAGGGATCTAACTTCCACCAGCTAGGCTACTTTCTGACCAAACATAGCTATATGGTGTCAAATCAACCCACCAGCAAAATTATTATTAAAAAGTCACATGTCAAATTCATTTTTTCCACCTCCCATTTCTTCTATTTCTTATTTGTATTTAGTTCTTTTCAATTTCTTGTGTATTAATTTCTTATTTCTGTTATTCCTTAACATTCCATAATAGTCTGGTATATTGTTGTTTTTTTCATACTCTTCAGTTACATTTAAAGGCAACTATATAGTTGTGTCCAACATTTGCAATGCCTCCTCCTATTACTAGCACTGCATGCAACACATTTTCAGCAATTTTATTCTCAATTTAGGTTGTTCTTTACACTTTTGCTATATATTTCTGGTACATACATAGTAGTTTCTTTAGGTTTCTAGTAATTCCCATCATTACTTATTAACGTACCTTAAATATACTATCTATTCAAATTGTTGATACTCTATGGTAACAGGTCTATTCACATTTCTAAGCTTAGAATTACTCATTTTTCTTTCCATTAATTTCTCTGGCCACTTCTTTCAAGGTATGCTGTATTGGTGCCAAATATGCTAGATATTCAAATATGGTCACCGTTGGTCAAAATTATCAAACTGTCTTCCTTCAAGGAAATTTTCCTCACTGGGACATTCAGTCATCTTGTGTGTTCCTTAAAATATGTCTGAGAACAAGTTGGAGAGTAAAGACCTCCAGGAAAGTACTTTTTGAAAACTTCTATCAATTAGATAGCGTGCTATAATTTGGGGCCTATACTGACTACCTTTAAACAGTTCTTCAGAATCCTAGTTCACTAATTCACATTTCTAATGTATTTATTTATAATCCCAATTGCAGGCGATATTCAAATTATATCAAAGAGAGAAAGACAATTGGCTGTCTGTGATGTCATCATTGCATCATCTTCTTCAAAATGCTACAATACTGAGGAGGCTGTAGTTTATAATCTGCTTGTTGATTTACCCTCTGAAACCTGACACATTTGGAATATTTGCTAAGCTGTCAACTTTCTCTGTCAGTAAAGGCTTTCACCGGGAAAAATGGAACTTTATCTAGAAAAAATGATTTTCCTCTGTGAATAAATGATTGAAATGTTATCAAGAAAAACAAAGACATATTGAGCTCAATTGCCCGGGTGACATCATTTCATTCTGCTGTTGCTAAGTGCATTTACAAGATTTCACCATATTAATCAAATTCATATCTTTTATCTTAACGATACAAAGTGCTATGAGGATGTGGTTTGTTCTAAATTTTTCAGCAATTTTGCTGGGCATCCCACTTCAGCCTCAAGAAAATCCTATTCACTTTGAAATTCTTTTGAATGTCTATTGTTCCTTCAAATTTCTGTGCTGTACAATGTCAGTCGCAGACCTGTTTTCATTCCTTATTTACTTTCACATATATCTGGTATTCATTCACATATAGATCTGGTATCCATTCACGTATCTGTTGTTCATTCACATATCTGGTGTTCATTCACATACCTGATATTCATTCACATATCTGGTATTCATTCACATATCTGGTATTTATTCACATATCTGGTGTTCATTCACATATCTGGTGTTCATTCACATATCTGGTATTCATTCACATATCTAGTATTTATTAACATACCTGGTGTTCATTCACATATCTGGTATTCATTCACATATCTGGCATTCATTCACATATCTGGTGTTCATTCACATACTTGGTATTAATTCACACATCTGGTATTCCTTCATGTATCTGTTGTTCATTCACATATCTGGTGTTCATTCACATACCTGGTAATCATTCACGTATCTGGTGTTCATTCACATTCAATACAGTTCTTAACATTGCTTGAATAACTATCGAAGTTCCATCGAATCTCCTTCACAAGAGATAAATGTTGAAACTATCAATTATCTCCTCTTATAATATATATGTTTATCACAGGGATAAATGAATAGATTCATATCACTGCCTCCAACAAAGAGCAGAGCACTTCGGAATTGATGCTTCTTCAAAACCTGAAATGGTTCAAGGGCCATTTTATTGAAACAGGCATGTGATTGACACCATTTCTCGTTTGCATATCTTTAGTTAAATTCCACAGTGGGGTAAAGACTAAAGAGAATAAAGGACCTGTGATGTCAGAACGCTGCTTAATCAACTTCCTAAAGAAAGGGTTTTCTGCGTAATTTAGACGGAATGATGTATTGCTGGAGGGGTCCTCAGAGGCTGAACGTGGAAATTCCCGTAAAAGAATTGTGAAAAGTACTGCAAAACGGGATCACATTTCCAACCGGTGACAAGGGAAACTTTGTCGACCAACACTCCAAAATGCAAAAATTCCGTCTTAGAAGCAACTGGTGTCATGGACACATATATGTTGTTACACGACTTAAATTATTTAGTTTTCCTGCGTTACATTCAGCAGGATGAGAAGTAATAAAGTAACGAATGAAAGGTAACAGGAGAGTTAAGTCACAATTTAAAGGTCAGTTTAGATACATATAAATCAAATACAAACAATATGTACAAAAGAAAAAGGTCCAACTATGCTTCAAAGCATATTTGATTTTAGAGATGGTAAATAAATTGGTCCAACTGTGTTTCAAAGTGTATTTCATTTTAGAGATGAAACTACATAATATGGAATATATATAGTGTGATGTCATATATAGGTTTAATGTTCGTTAATGATTATAATAATGAGACCGTTGAATATTTCAAGCATATTAATTTTTTATGCTCTTCAGTTTATGTTTAGTTACATATCTGTATCACAAAACATCGTACCAAATTTAAAGCAGATATATGTCTAAATTAAAATTGATTTATTCGTCAATTTAATGCAACATTTACCAGTACTAATCAGTGATACCAATTTAAATTGACAAGTCATTAATTTACATCGACTTTTAATGTTTATAATTGAATCCTACTGATTTAAATAAACATATATCAATTCGAATTAATATATCAATTCATATCTTCAACTGAGCAATGTCACAAACCAGAAGATCATGATCTCAATGCTTCCTAAAAGCACTGACATGCCAATAAAAAGGGCTTTCTTTATCCCCCCCAAAAAAATGTCCAACTAAAAAAAAAATGGTTTCGTTTCCCACCTGCAAAAGACGCAAAAAGCTGCCATCCAGTGATTTAATAGCAATGGTCTAAAATCTTATACCAAGCCAAATTGACACATATATGTACTCGTTTAAATATTACATACCATCAATTTACATCTTTAACTGCAATGTCCACAACCAGAAAATGATATGAAACACTAGAATCTTTCAGCGGTGATTATAATGTCACATTTTCTGTACATAGCTCTCTGTATGTCGTTGCCAATGTCCGACAACTTTACTATGTAATGGCATGACTCTGCTGGCATTTAATATCAATTTACACATTAATTCTTGAATAATTAAGAAATAGATAAATCATACAGTTTTTGCATCTAGTGTTACACGATGGTCTGCATATGCATGAATGCATGTACACATTTTTCTTCTATTCTATGATCTAATAGTGCAGAGGAACAAATATCCAGAGACAGGCAATGTAACTCTTCAATAACTTCCTTAGCATTCACATTTTGGAAAACACTTGGGAAATTTCAGATTTGCAATATTTTACAGCTGTCATCAGCTTTCCACAGCTATTTGATTGATAAACCTTGGCCACTCAGTGTCTCTCTTTAAAAACAAACAGACTTGGAAACATTTACATTAGATCCAAACTAAATTATTTTGTGCACAGTTTTGACAAGACTGGATCAATGACAAACCAACTTATTTTTTATACCCAGATATACAGTCAGATATCAAACCATTGCAAAACACTTCCGATACATTTTTCCTGACTGGAAGGCCTTACAACCATGGCAAGAATGTTAATAATGTAGAACGAGAGATATAGAAATGATGCATTCCTTAAAGGCATTGAAGACTCGCCCCAAACCGTGTGTCGCCCTCTGAAAAAAGTTAACTTTCCGTTGCTTGCAAGTGAAGTTTTCTCTTGTCGCTACAAAATGCAGACAGTAATGAAACGTGATACCTTGTTATCTTTTATGTGGACCTGAGATGTCCATCGCTGCTATGTACACTGTGTTGTGGGTATTGACCGTAGCTGCATGTATTGACTGTGCACCAGTGTCTAATTATCGACGGTAGCAAGCTGTGTGTGTATTTTCTGGATCTAACACTTCTGTTACACCTCATTCGAAACTATGTCTGATTACTGGCATCAGACGTTTCTTTGTGCGCGAGTCTTCACACCCTTTATAGATAAGATGTAAAGAGCAAAATCTGACAGAAACTTTGGAATCTGAGAAAACAAACAGAGGCGAGAAAGAAAGCTTGAATGTCTGTTTGATCTATCTTTGTATCGGGAGAAATAACGGGGACATAAATTCAACCATCATCTGTGGCTGAATATGATACTGATCTTTGCAAAAGTACAACTCCTCACAAATGGCCCCCAAAAGTCTTGTTCTCTTTGGGAGGTATCCTAGTTTTAAAAGTCATTTCTGCAAAAGCTGTCATTTTGTAAATCTATGCCACTATATCTGTTCTGTCTTTGTGTTGCTTTTCGAGGTACTGTTAACGGTGCATGTTGACACTTGCACCAACCGATGCCAACATTTCCGTCATGTTAAGCAATTCAATCTGCTAGATTCAGTATTTGCTAACATCCGCCCATCTCTGTTACGCGTACACGAACCCAACAGAAAATTTTGCGCGACCCCCTTTAGTTTGCCGACCATTCTTTTATGTACAGGATATGTAGTCTATACATGGTAGGGAGTTGACTAGTTTTTGGAAGTACCGACCAGCTCTGTTTTCTGGACATACATTGGTCCTGGGAAATAAACATTGCAATAAATAAAGAAAACATTCACATGGCTCCATGATGTCATATTTAGACTTGACAAAGTCTTTAGACTTGACCAAGTCCATTAGCCTTGTGTGTGTTATGGAACATTAATTGTGATAATTCTTCCAAATGGAATAACATTTTCCTTCGCTGTACGGGGATGTTGTTCACACGAACTATCTCTATCACATAGTCCAATGATGGCTAGGATTGTGACTCTTTCAAACAACAAATTACGCAAAAATAGTTGAATTCTATACAGTACATGTAACGCACACATGCACAGAGAAAGGCTTCAAGAATTTTTTTCAGAGGCAAATTTGTGTAATGTACCTACCAAATGAATAGCCTAATTGAGCTGTATTATCCTATTCAGTTCCAACTAAGTACCTATATATACATCATTATTTTGTACGACTTAAATGTTGCTGATGTCACCTGATTTTCATTAATCAAGCAAAAAAAATCCAGTTTAAAACCCAAAGGCAAAATTTCAAGTCTTTTTCATTTTTGAACTAGAGTGATCAGACATTGACATCTAAAGTCATTGAGGATTTGTAAAGGGCAGACATATCCAACGATAATGGTGCTCAAGGCTCATAAAAGTATTACCCCAGCTGGTCCACGATAATCCTGTCAAACATCGAGACAAATCCCAACACAAGGCAGCAACTAAAGAGAGCCCAATTGACCAAATTTAAAGCTTTTAGTTTAATTGGTTCAATTGGTGTTTGGTTTAGAATGTGGAACCCCCCCAAAAAAACACATACTGAAAAATGCAACATTCTTTTCTGAACTTACATCTGCCTTAAAGCTTGCAAAATCATGAAAAATCTCAATTCTTTGGGGAAAAAAATGTCAATTTCCAAGAACAAACTGAACTACTTTTGGTAAGAAAAAAAGATATCAAATTTAAGTGAAGAAATGGATGAAGGGAATGGGGCAAATACACAGTAAACCAACACGAAAAATTGATATTTCCAATGTTCTGTAATGTTCAATATTACTCATTTGAAGCAAAGAGCTAGAGTAAAAAGTTTCAACTTCCTACTTGAATTTTGAAAAAATGGCCTATTAGAATCCTATAGGAAAATAACGGTTGAACATTGACATACGGCAAGAAAATACAACGGTTGCAAAACATTGACATACATCACATAGATGGCAATTTTTCATAAAGTTTGAAACATACTTAGTCTTTGACCTTTTCCTATGATGGCATACAGTCATGTCTAACTCACAACCAAATTAGAGTAATATATGATGTATATATCACGCTCAGTACAGCATGAAATAGATAACGGGCGAACATGTAAAAAATGTTACAACCGTTATAAATTTACGTTAAAAAATGGCATAACTCAAAAGATTTGAAATGTATATGATCCATTTACTGCACTCAGAATCTTAGCCAGTAGTGGTTTATATAAACACTGAAAACATCATTTTTTGGTGCACATGGGGCACAGGTGGCAAATTTTAAGAAGTTTGACATACAAAAATGTAACTCATGTGTATGTCAATCTTTTTCAAACGTACCACTATACCCCCATGTGCATCATCAAATGAAGTTTCCATGGTTTTTATAAACTATTTCATGGTAGGAATCTGTATACACAAAAGGAACTACATGCACTGTATACTTTTTGAGTTTCGCAATTTTTTGTGGTACATTTATAACGGTTGTAACACATTGACATACTGTTCGACCGTTACCTATTTCATGCGCTACTAAGCCTGATATGCATCACCTTTTGCTCTCGTTTGGTTGTGTGGCAGGGATGACTATATGCCATCATAGGAAAATGTCCAAGACTATATATGTTTTATATATTTCTGGTGTATGTCAATGTTCGCCCGTTATTTTTCCCATAGGATTCCAATGGACCAAAATTTCAAAATTCAAGTAGGATGTTGAAACTTTCTATGCTATCTCTCTGCTTCATATAACTAACACTCATCCTAATAGAACAAAGAAAATACCAATTTCAATACTGAAAACTGCATGTGTTGATTTTCATGTTGGTTTACTGTGTAAAGGCCCAATGATATAATGATTATAATACTGAGAAGAAAATGCCATTTTTTTTCAGATTGGCAAGTTGTATAATCCATAGTCCTCTCAAATGATGGATTACATGCATGTCAGTTTTCTAAGAAACATAGAAAACGAAACTATATATGAATATCCATCCGGAAACCGAGTCTCCGTCATACTAGACGTATGTATAGCCCACACATTCTCTACTTTTGTATTAAAAAGATTCTAATGCTTTCAAAAGTGAACGTTATGCATGAATAATGGCCTTAAAGTGGTCATTAGTGCTCAGGATATATGGGACTCCAGCAGGAAACCTGCCGAGCGAGCAATATTCAGTGTAAAGTTAACATTATATGCTCTTTGGGGGGTAGAGTATAGAGTTTATAGACGCCCTTTCTAATTCAACACAATTTGGGTAAATTTAGCAGCATTAGAATGCATGTTTTGTTTGTTAAGATATGATCAACATCATGAAAGACATTTCAGCTAAAAACATACATTTGCAATAATGCTACGCAAGACTTAAAGGTAGTCAGTATAGGCCCCAAATTGGAACATGCTATAATTGCTAGAAGTTTTCAAAAAGTACTTTCCTGGAGGAAATTACTCTCCAAATTGTTCTCAGACCTTTTTAAGGAACACACAAGATGACTGAACGTCCCAGTGAGGAACATTTCTTCGATGGTTGTAATAAAAACAAGTTTAATAATTTTGGCCAAAGGTGACCATATTTGAATATCTAGCATTTTGGGGGCTAATACAGCATACCTTTAAAAAGAATAAATATTAAAGCAGGAAAAAGACCAATTTGTGTCATGGGTGTCAAATTCTTAGCCAGGGAAGGGGCAAACTTGGATTTTCTGATTGAGAATACTTTAACTTGCAAACTGGTTATTCAGTTTTAATTTGCAAGCTGATGAAACCAAGTGGATCAGGCATGTATGATCAAGATACATCAGTTATTAATTTATTACTCTATGAGTTTTCTCCAAACATAATTACTCTCTTGTGCCTTTTAACAGTTAAAGTTACCTCAGCATGCTGATCATATGCAAAGCAATGTGACGACTACTACATGAAATGAATTTTGCAACCACTGTACTTTATAAGCTCTAGACATTATTATCAGAGCCTACCAAACTGATACACAAAATTTGTACACTCCATTATTCCCTGTGATAGTTGAAAGGTATATTGACTAATGAGTAGCCTACATTCGAGCGTCTTGTCAGCTTTTCACCCCCAAAAAAAATAAAAACTTACATTGGGAGTTTTAGGAACACGATCTTGAGATGAGGTATTTTTGTAACTCTGTGAAGAATTTTTGTCCTGCAAATATGTCAATGGTAATTTGTCTTATTACAAAAACCGAGCCACACTCCCAAATAGCATTTGCTATGAACATGACATTTTCATCTGTCCTGGCAAAATTGTTCAAATAAACCATTTCAAAATGAAATGTGACATTCAATAATTGGATGGAATGGGCATTTTTTTAACACCAATTGACTAAGAGGTTGCAGATATGAAATGATTTAAAGGACTTGTTGTTTTATGTCAAAAGGAGACTGTAATTATCATATCTAGTGTTGTCAATTTTAATTTCGCCATTCTTTCAAGAATGTGCAGCTTTTTGCTGTGTGTTTAGATCTAAGACTGAGATGTAACGTCACTGCCGATCGATCACATTTAACCAAGACTCAGATGTATGAAAAGTTTGTACTTTTGCAGTTTGTACTCCACAGGTCGATGCTCAGAAGTTAGTAGTGCAATGTCTCAAACCAATCCTATGTGGTACTTTGTTCTAGCCTAGGCCAAAAAAGGTACATTTACAGTAGCTGGTATTTAAATACCTCATATAATTAGAGCCTCATTATATATCTCATCTCCTCATTCATAGTTCATATTATTATTATGGCCTAGTTTCATTCATACCTCATATAATTATAGCCTCATCATAATTATCCTCATTTCATACCTCATAGTCTCAGTCATACCTCATATAAATATAGTCTCATTATATACTATATAGCCTCATTCATACCTCATATAATTATAGCCTTAACATTCATAGTTTCATTCATTATACCTCATAAGACCAAAGCCAGATAGCCTAATAGTTTACCTAATAGCCTCATTCATACCTCATATAATTATAGCCTCATTATATACATCATAGCTTCATTCATACCTCATATTATTATAGCCTCATTAGTTAGCCTCATATATCTCATAGCCCCAGTCACACTTTACAAAACTATTACACTTTTAACTTCAGATCTACAGACCTGTCAACCTGTTTGACCCCAAAATAGGGAGAATAACATTTTTCATGGCCAAAAAATAGGGAGAACAAGGGAAAAATAGGGAGGTTGGTAATTTTCAACTGAAATGATATAAATACTCCTAAATAAGTATAGTCTACTTATGCAATACAATGAGAGAATCATTCAATCAGTGTTTCTTGTTGTAGTTTACAGCAGCTCGCTTCGCTTTGTACAGGGTTTCTTTAGTAGGCTTACATTTGAAACAGGGAACAGTGGACTATGGGTACTGTGACTTCATGGCTAGTATGCTAGATAGAGTCCCACCAAGCTTGAGACTTGACCGACTGTCTGTCTTGTTCTTGCGAACTACACTGAATAGCCTTTCCTGTTCAGCGTTACTGTGGGAAATTACTTAGCATAGGCCTAATTGTTGGCTATTTTCAGAAATGTCGCAAGTGATGAAACATTAAAAAAACCGAGAGAATAGAATATGAAACCGGGAGGCCGGGAGATTAGGGTAAAAACCGGGAGTCTCCCGGTAAAACCGGGAGAGTTGACGGGTCTGGATCTATCACAAGTTACGGAAAAAAGTAAGGGAAAAGAAGGGAGGAATTCATTACGTAAAAGACTATTCTTTACATCAATTACAGTTCTATATAGTCTCCTTATGCATCATTGTGGCTTTCTCCATAGCAATTTACATGAGGGGGGAGGGGAGGGGTAAGGGGAGGGGGAAGAGGAGGGAAGGGGGTGACACTAAGGTTGTGTCATCATTGTAGTAGTATGTAGCTTTTGATCAATCACAAGTTCTGTGAGTCTTGAGGTGTACAAAGGAGGCTGCATGTTACTATATACAGTTATGGTGGGGTTTGTATTGTTCCTTATTGCAATGGATGGGACTGGATGGGTCATCAGACTGAACATTTTCCTCCCCACCTTCCCCACCCTTCCCACCCACCCCCTTCATCTCCCACATTACAAGGCACACAAAGATCTGAGTGACTTTTCATGTGTCTGTTAATTTTATATCTAAGGTGAGAAAATTAACCAATCTGTATAGAGAACTTTATTTTTAATAAGAGCCTATAGAAAAAGGGTTGTGCAGCACACAAGTGTTACATATGACATGGCATGTAATTTAAGCAGATTTTATTAAAATCATCATGTTAACAGAGAGAATGTATGAAGGAAAGCTCCATTATCTATAAGTAATCATAGGTTTTATGATTAATATCATTGGTGATGCCAATAATAATTTTCTTCATTTACCATTGTAGCCTTCTTCCCCTGAAAACCTCCACCCTTATCCCCACCCATCCCTCCCCCCCCCCAACACAAAAAACCCACTCAATTTGGTTAGGTATGCAACAACATAAATGTGGTTTAGTCCAACATGTGTCCTTTAAATGCCAATTGATACACTTGCCACTGGAAATCTTCAAAATGTCTTTCATACCCCAAATCACATACTTACTCTCATGAATGTATCACAACCTACACATTAAAGAGGAAAAAAACACATTCAGCAAAGAGGAACAAAAACAAATGATAATCAAAGAAAACAGCAGGAGGATGGACATTTCTGAGAAGTTCACTCACGATACAAGTACTGTCTAATTACTGTATTAAGAGACTGATCAGCTAGCATAAAATATGTTTGTGGTAAATCTGAAGCTTTATAGTTACCTGTGGTTTCGAAGCATACCAATCAAAAGATAAAAATAACAGTTTCTTTGAATTCTAAAAATAAAAAGAGGCAAAACTGAAAATAAAAATGAAAAAAAAAATATGTGCAATTACTATAAATTTTCAACAATTGAACAAGGCACAAGATCTAGCTTATGTGTTACTTTGATGTGAGGGCGACATTTCAGTTAAGCTAATTGTGAGGGAGACATTTCAGTTATGCTAATAGTACTGCATGGGAAATGATAAAACTTAATGGTTTATATATTTACGAGTGACCCGCTTACCTGTCTCCCCACAACCTTAGCACCTCATTCTACCGTGTCTAGTATGCCCTGGTAATCTTTTAACACTGTGCACCCTCAGTGACCGGTCACTCCCGGTCGATGACCCTCCTTCTCATTCTACCACACAAAGTGTCCTTCATGCGTTTTCGTACTGGATTTTTATCTTTCGAAAACTGCCCGGATTACTTTGGATTTCTACGCACAGGACTTCCTTTAGGATTTCTAAACGTGTTACCAACCTATTACAGCCTGATAAGTATCCTTTTCTTATAGGGAAGGGAGTTTGGGGGCTGTTTTTAGTGTGCATCTCTCACCCACATGTTCGGTCATTGTTAGCGTAACGTTATTTTCTCAGGTAGTAGTTCCGCGAAACTACTTCGTTCGTTTCGCCTATTTCGCACTGTCGCGGATAGGTGATTTCTCATGAGTTACAGAACCTCAAGTAGGAGAGTTGAAGAGGATAGATGGGAGCAGTGGTATGCATAGGATTTCAGAGATAAGGAGTGGGGGGAGGGGGGGGATTGGCCACATTTTTTCCTACAACTGATTTAGGGAGGGGCATGAACCTATATGGTAGGGCTAGTGGTGAATGAAGAATTTTTATCATGGATGGGATGTGGCCCTGAGGTCCCTGAAGCTGGGGTTCCTCCCCCCCCCCCATAAAGAAAGTCTATAATTGGCTAATAAAAAATGTGTTAATGCATACTTTTGATCTCTTGTGTGAGGTTGAATAGGGTTATATACACCTCCTGTAGGAGTGGTTTAATTTCCCCTAGACTGAACCATTTCCATGGTAGGTGGGGGGGGGGGGTGAATGCCACTGGATCGGAGATGGGGGAAGGATTGGTACAAAAGGTCCCTGGGGTGTTGTAGATGTACACCATCAGGACTAAATATCTAAAAATAAAAGTAAACATTTTATTATCTATTAATTACTGTATGGTTAGTATGAATAAATCTAGTCTTAGTTCAGATTGGATTTCCAAACACATTGTTCAATCAATTGTTCATCTATTGAATGATATCTTTGACGAAACAAATTCTGATTCAAGTTTGAGGGTTAACTGCCTAAACATAAAATAAAAAATAAAACCTGTCAGTATACAGCCCTCAACTTTCAGGATGCTAACAATTATAACAAGCCTTTGTTTGAATCATGCATGGTATACTTTACTGGAGAATAAAACTTCCCAACTTGACAGAAAAGATTAGAGAAAAATCTGAAAATTTGATATATTCACAACTTGAGCAAAAAGTCTTAATTAAAGCAACTGGATGAATTCCATTAATGACTTGAAGCATATATCTCTTACTGAAGATATAACACGTTTCACATAGTGTTACAACATTGAGATGGTTAAAAGCCACATGTAGATCATACTCATGTACTTGGCTAGTGGATATAACAGGTTGGTTTTACAAATACAGAGTTGTTAAGCATCATCATCATTATCACCATCATCATCATCTCACAAACACCATCACCATCACCATCACCACCACCACCACCACCATCACCATCACCATCATCATCATCATTATCATCATCATCATCATCATCATCATCATCATCACCACCACCATCACCATCATCAACATCACCAACATAGCAATCATTCCTTGGTTTATGATATTAATCTTAAATCAAAAATATTTAACAGAGCTGAGGCTAAATGGACATTTATTAATGTCAGTCTCTCCATGGGAAATGATAAAACTTAATGGTTTATATATTTACGAGTGACCCGCTTACCTGTCTCCCCACAACCTTAGCACCTCATTCTACCGTGTCTAG
>KN888748.1:45281-55707 GCA_000934455.1 Apostichopus parvimensis | reverse complement strand
AAAATACATAAAAATCTGATTCCTAAAACGAAAAATTAAGACTTCTGCGTCCATGTTCTGACACATTTCACTCTGTTCCATCTGAAAACATTATTAAACTGAAAATTTTCAGTAATAAAAGAGGAGTCTCCTCTCCTCTCTACCCCCCCCCTCCCCCTCCACACCACCACCAAGAAAAAAACCCAGGGGGAAAGGAAATACCAGTACTGGTGTCATGGACATCATTATACTAAGCACCAATCTTGATAACAGTGCCTAACTGAACACTTTCCTTCTTACACACGGATGAGTATGTGTGTACAGTTCCTTATTTATGTCAATTATATTAACCTAAACAGTAGGCTACAAACCAGTTTACTTTACTGATTATACATCAACATGTACAGTAGAGTCTGAGCAAAGGAGGAAGCCAAGTTGTGAATTGCTTGGAACGTAAGGAATCGTTAAATTCATGATTAGTCACTTGGTAAAGGAATGTGTAGGATGTTTTTTATGTTTCATTTACTTCACTCCACCTTTAACCTGTCTATATGCATCAATTGGACAATTCATTGTTGAGTAAAATTTGGTCAGTTTGGTGAAATTACTAGAAATTGGCAACCGAGGATGGAAACACTAATTTCGTAGTGGACATACCCGTAGAGATAGAGAGGACATCATAGAGCCACTCCTGGTGCTTCACACTAGTAATTTATTTATTTGTTTAGTGGTGTTTACAATGTACATCTATTGTTTTCTGTACGGAGAGTTTCTGATTAAAAAGTATGTGGTATTTGATTTCAGTAAACATTTAATTTACTTTCACACAAGATCTATATACAAAGTTACAGTAAAAACTGTCTGAATTCATTCTCTAGGGAAATCTCATGAAATCACACATACAGTATAAGGAAGAGAAGGCTTCTAATTAGCTCTTTTATATCTTCCCAAGGGAACAAGTTGTTTTCCTTTACTGTTACAGATATGAAAGACTAAAGAGTTACAGTATATATGCATCTGTTACAGTAGATGTTTCTATTAGTGTGCATCCAAACCTAAAGGAATGCATAATGTATTAGAATCTGTTTGAATGATAACACGGTACAATAGCTGCATTGCTATGTAGATCATCTCAAGAATTTCTACCCAAAGAAATCTTTTATTGTTGTTTTGTTTTGTCAGTGTCCCTGAAGACAAACTGGATGTAGACTGAATTGATAACTCTTAAGAAAGAGAGAAAGAGTCCTTTCTGCTCTCACCTAAAACGTGGTCACACTTGCTGTGTATACGCCCTTAAAGTAAACCTGTCAGGGCACTTAAGCATTTAACAAACTGACCAGACTTTGAATGTAACTTATTGTGATGCCAGGGCTCTAAATAGAGTTCTCACTTAAACTATCTAATACCACTGGGATGATGTACTTTACTACCACAACAGAAATTATAATACACAGTTGAGGTCGTAACATTGTCACCATATGATATGTCAGCACTTTACAGTCTGAATGTAAGGGGATTGGGCCTTGAGAGCAGATCAGTTGTTCAGTTCGGGTTGTTTTGGTTTTTTGTGGCCAGGTTCTCTCCTGGGTGACTTTCCATAAAAAAAGTACCAAAGACTTGTGTTACAAAGTTGAAGTAACATTGTCATGATCTGATACAGTACTTGACAGTCTTGAACTCTTGATGTAAGGGGATTGGGGTTGAGAGTGGTGGATCAAGTTGTTTTGGTTTTTGTGTTCAGGTTCTTCATATCTTGGGTGACTTTTCATTATTAAAGTACAGTATCGTATCTCTTGTGTTCAGCTCAGATACATAGTACGCAGTAGATCGCTCACCAACCTCTGACACCATACTTGTGATACCTCAGTTGACGTTGTCCGGTCTTGATCGATCGGTTTACCGTTCGGTTTGTGAGGGGACTGGGGTTGAGAGTATAGTAGAGCAGTTGTTTGGTTTTAGTGTCCAGGCAGGCTCTATCTTTGTTGGTGATATTTCTTACACATACCTTAGATTGATCTTGAATCTTTTGGTAAAAGACAATGTGTACCGTATACTGAGCAATCTTTGCTCTTCATGACAATAGTGATACTGCCTGTAGATAATAATGTACAGCCATAGGTCTGATGTAACGGAAATGTGGCTGTGAATTGGGATCAAAATAATGTTTGGTTGTTTTTATGCCCAACTTGGAAAGTGTGTTAAAAATTGCTAACACAAATTTCTAAAGTACTATCTAAAGTATATTCCTCTGGAGATTCAGACTTTTCAAAAATGATGTTGCCATGCATTGAGATTCAAACAGATAAATAGTGTGTTTTCTTTTTGAAGTTTGAACAAAGGGGACCATTTCTTGTATATTTATGGGGGGGGGGGGAGCAATACTAACGCCCTTCATCTACCCTCTAATGACCTTGAACACATGCCCACATTCCTTGGAAGTATAGTATATGTTGACCTCTAACTTCACTTTATTGGCTTGTGTTCAGGAATGCACTTCCCAGTCACTGTATACATTTCTACAATTTGAGCTGCTTTTTCACCATCAGAATTAAATTTACCCCTACATGTACTAATCACTTTATTTTGTGACCTATTTTGTTTATTTCTTCACTTTTTTTCCCCCCTCTTTAAAGGTTATGCAGCTTAAGACTGACAAGGCTTGAAATGCTCAAGTCACTTGAAAGTGATGTGACAGCCATCATCATTGCAGTCAGAATGCAGGTAAGTACAGTACCGTAGATATTAACATGTATAGTAGTACTACGTACAGTCAAGTATCATACTTGTGTGACTAAACTGACGACACTATAATGCCTAATGCTTAGACACTAGGCCTAATGCTTCTAGTTTTAAATTGGCTTTTGCTCAACTACTGAACAAGCTACAGTGTGTAGTTCGTATAGAATAACTTAGTGCAGCTTTTGCATTTCATTTAGTCCCAATCTGTTTTCAGAGAGTTTAATCAATTCCACTATTTTATTATTGGAACTAAGATATTAAATGATCAAATTAAGGAATTTTTTAATACTACTTAGGTAAACAGTACTTATTAGGACTCATTAATTAAATTAGAGCAAAAAGACTCTAAATGTTTTTGTCATCTAAAAACTGTTTTGAGAAATTTGCCACTATTTTCAACGTTTTGAACCTCATTAAATATGAATGTACAACTCGACTAGTCATCCCAACGGACAGCACACTGCTGTGGGTGGATTTTATCTTCAAACAAGCATCGAAAGGGATACTGTAAATCAACCAAAAGCTGCTGCTGTACATAAAGCATAGAGTGTTACTACATGACATGTAGCTCTTGAACTTTTGCTTCATACCATTTGTATAAGAGGAAGGATGGAAATAAGAAAGAACAAAAAAAAAAAGGTAGATATTGTATAGAGCTGTCAAAGTCCCTCATTAACAGCATGTCAGTCTTGACACGTTACTGCCGTGTGCATCATTTAAATATTAACCGACTGCGAAAATGACAGAGTGAAGAAGAGCAAACTTCTTGCTGTCTCCCGAAAATGAACTTTGCTATCAATCCTTGTTTATAGTTGTAGGTTAGTGTCAAAGGTCACCGGTTGTGAGAATTATGACCTACACTTGTTTACATTTACTCTAAGTACTGTTGTATGCATTTATAAATTGGATATTGAAGGATCGGCTGCATCTGATGTGGTGTTCTGAATGAGATTTTAAACGGACCCATAATATGCCCATTGAGATGATCTTGGTGGTATGTATGTACATACCCCGATCTTCAGAGATGTTACAGTCATACAATGCATGGTGCAGTACTGTACAATATACACACACGTTTATATATTGACATCAGAGTAGAATGTCAAAAATTGTTCATCTATGTTGCCCATATTTAGGTGAAAATCCAAGATTTGTTTTCTATTCAATAAAATTGTACCTTTAATGTAAATTGCAAATATTTCACTTTGCTGTTCGACCTGAATCTTCCATGCAATACTTGTTCTAACTTCTAACCAATAGGCCCTTAATTTAATCTACTAGATCCAAGGATATCTGACAACTCTTTTAGCACAGTACACCCTCTTGGCTGGTATCCTTTTATTTACATTACAGTGTAGTGTTTGTACTCCCAGTCTGTTGCATATTTTGTTCAGTTTTGTAGCACAAAACTGCTTTCATGTTCAAGTCATTGGTTTGACATTTCTGGTATATGGCTCCTATTATACCTTGAGTACAAAATGTATGTTATGCACAGATACATATAATAATGATAATAATGATCAATGATAATAATAATAATAATAACAATAATAATAATAATGTTAATTACAATAATCATAATAATTAAAATGATAATAATTATAGACAATAACAAATGAATGCATTAAGGTTTTACTTGTGCATGTAAAAATTCTATTTACTAAATTTGCAAATCCCCAAATTATTTTGAGATATAAAGGGAAATATATATACATATTTTATTAGGGTACTTTTTTATAAAACTATGCGCAAGCTACAGATTATTGTGTAAACAATAATGTGAACCAAACAATGCATACCTGTTAAGCATAAACATGATTTTGTTAGTCATATGTGTTCAACCTAATTCACATATTGTAGTAAATGTAAGGGTATATTAGGTAATTTTCCTGTAAATGAGTTCAAATACATGAGACATTTAAGTAATTTCCATAATAATACAGGACTTTCACAAAGTCTGTTGATTACAGAAGTCAGTCCTATTATAGTTTTAGATAACAAACTTGCATTACAGTACCTTGTGCATCACTGCACTGCTATTGGGCAGTCTATCGGGTTTATGCAATATTTCTAAAATACAAGTGCATTCATGCATTATACTCAAGAAATGAATACAGTAAAGACCAGCTGTACAATGTGATATATATATACTGGATAATGCATAAATATGGGAACATTCAACATACCCTCAAAGATTTACTTACAATAAGAAACTTTTATTTCTGTGAAAATTTCTTGAAAGTTCTGGAAGTATTCTCTGCTAATTAGCCTGTACTGCATAGCTTGTTTTGATTGTACCTGTTTCTGTTTTATAATTAAGTTACCTCTCAGGGTTTTCAAAGTGAAATCTTTTGGAAGAAGGTGCAAAGACTCAAAGGGTTCTAGTCATTAGTTTTTTGTGACATCGAATGTGCTCTCATTTTACTGGTCTGGAGAAAGATAAACTTCATGTCTATTTATATAACTTAGGCTTCAAAGTTGTAGTGTAATTCGTATCTACGGACATTATTTAGTCTAGTTATTATCAAAACCTGACCATAAACAATTTAAAATGAATAAATATTAATAATAACAATAATCATTTAGTACCATGTTGGACAGTAAAGATGGTAATTCTATGCAGATTTGTACCCTTTTTGCTATATTTTCTCTACAGAGTACTAAGCGAACGTTACGTTCAAATGAAATCATCTTGCCCCCTGGAAAGCTTCTGGAAACAGGGCTGGATCTATCATTCGCCTTGCAGGTAAAATTCTTAAAACTTGATCAAACATTTACATAAATGTTTGCAAGACTTTTGTCTTTTTTTTTTACTTTGACAAAAGTGTCCATGTATTGTCGAGTCAAGGGGAATCTCAAGTGTGGTACTCTAGGATGGTAATTTTTTGCATTTTTTGTCCATTTGACGGGAACTGATTTGTGCGATGGAGGTATCTCTAAGCTGGCTATGTAAATCAGGAAATTATTATTTCGATTGCAGCACAGTCTGGTTTGCGTACTTGTCTCCCATCCTTTCAAAGTCTGACGATGGGGGTCCACATTTTAAAGGTTGTTACATTGCCCCTCAATTTTAAGTCGTTAAAATTGCTAGGCGCGTACATTTACTAATTTTCGGGAGGTCTTTCCCAGATTTTTGGGTGTGTTACATGAAGCAATACATGTTTTTCAGTGAGAATAAAATGCCCTGCAAAAAAAAGTTACAATAGATCTTGAGTGTAAAATGTTGACATGGCTGACCAATTTATAGAATAGTCAAAGACTGTAGAAATTATCCCTGAACACCCAGACCTGTCTGTAATGTCTAACTTTAGTCAAATTGTAATCAAATCTTCACGTTTTGTTGTCATAAATCAGATTTTCTTTTAAGTACCTTCCATGAACCCATAAATTATGAATATCTTCTTGTGCATCAAGATCTACAGGTAGATTTGTCCTTGCATTTTTTTTAAGAAATCAATTCTCTTATTTCTCTCTCTGAATATTCTTATAATGGTTGATCATACTCCTTCATCTTCATCATTGAGAGTATCGCAGTACCAAAACTCACTTGGCTTCCCGTTTGTGAAGGCAATTCCAAGTCCTTTCATCACTGTAGAAAGTACACAAAAAAAAATAGTCTGTTTCACTCCGTAGACATATGTAGTCTGTTGACTTCCAAAAAGCTTGTAATGGTTGTGAACTTACAGTTGTTTCAACTTCGCCCCAAAAAACATGTGTTGACATACTAGTGACATCACCTCTACTTTCCTCCACTCCTTTAATACCCCCTTCTTTGTCCCAACAGTACCTCCCTCCCTTCTAAATGATCCTTAAATGATAAAGTAAAAGTTGGATCTTTTTCTTTAAAGGTGTTATTTATGGGAAGTGACTGAGCTGTTCTCTGAACCGATCCTTTCTTTCAACTTACTAAATCATCCTTCCACCTTTTTTTTGTTTATGTATTGTACTAGTTTTATTTTGTGTTACAGGGGAAGCCTAAGGCTACTCCTTATGGCACAACATCACTTCATTTTGATCGGTGCCTTCCTCTTCCTCACCGCCTTACAAAAAACTGCTTCCTCAATCGTCACGTGTAAAATGCACTGACTGAATAAAATGGCTCTCTCAGTGTCTGTCCACACGAGCTTCTGCAGCCTCATATAGCTACATGAATAATGAATTCACCACTCAGTATTAATTCAGTGTATTGTTCTTTTACTCCCAAGATTCTGGAGCGTTAGGGATCTTAAGTCCATAACAAGTTGACTATTTATACACATTCAGACTTTCAAGGTATCGCTAGGAAAAGCTGATCGATATCTGGCATAATTATATTCTTCCCTCTGTTCGCAAAATTGCTGCTTTTTCACTTAGCAACACAAGTAACAGGAAAAGTGTCGTCACCTAGTCAAGGCATCAACTCGTTTACAACAAGTTTACAATAGTTCATCTACAGAAGATGAAGCCTGTAAGTAAGTGGTAACCAGCAGTCGTGGGTAATTGAGTTTGTAAGTTAACATGTTGGCTTGTGTCACAATCAAATTCCTCCCAGGGTGACATGTTTGAAGTTAATTTTTTTTTTTGTTAACCGTTCCTTGGTGATGAGGAAAATTAAGCAAAGGTTTGTAAACTTCAAGAGTCTGTTAAGGCCGCTGTGGAGATGGTTGCTTAAAATAACGTTTTGACCTCAAACCAATTAGTTTTGTGGAATGAACAGAGCTCGGAAGATAAAACAGAGTCAGTCAAGTGTGGTTCGAGAAGCATTGCATTGATGAAAATACCAAAGTGAAATAGAAAATAAATGTGGCATGTTAAAGCAATCTTTGTAATTTAATTAAATCAAGGAATGGATTTGAGTATAAAATTGACCTCTAAACAGTTTTTGTATTATATCAACTACCGTAGGACTATGGCTATAACATTAATATTTTGTACTATTTTGGCTGTTTTCTCATTAGGATGAAATATTTTTTCTTAAGTCCTCTGTATATACAGCTATAACATGATTATGTTTCTACTTTCAAGGTTTATTCGTTCTCTGTGAAGCGGAGGCAATGCATGAATAACTTATAATGTAATCCTACAGCTCACTTAAAGTTCTCTCATACATGGGAATAATTCCTCTTTAATGTTGTCCAATCATTTCATCCGTTGTGCAACAGAGACGTAGGGCGATATAAATGAAATTTTAATTGACATTAAATACTGAATTTATAGCAATTTTCTCCCATTATGAACGACAGATTCCTCCATCTGTTGGCATTAGCTTGCCGTTAATCTATACTGTAATGGAGCAGAATGGTTTTAAATGAGTACAAATGCATGCACTTCATCTCAACTCTCTCTCACGAAGTACTGTACCAAATGTTATGTTTAATACACTGTATTTGTCAATTGAAAAGCACAAAACAACTGTTAGGTTGAAGGCTCGCACAGAATCTGCATGTGCAAAGCAAATATTATTTTTGAGGTGGCATAGATTCTAACTCCTAACACAAATGTTAGTCTGATGGTAGAATGAAAATGGGTCGATCAAAAGTGGCCACTCATTTGGGGGAGTGTGGGGGGGGGGATGAGTGTGGGTCGGGTTGTACAGTGCATACAGTTGACCAGGTTAATACTCCATTTTACATAGTAAAGTGAGGATGGTAAGATTGCCAGGCTTAATTATTTGTGGGTTTTAATTTATCTTGACGCTATCCTTATACCTACCATTAATTACATAAGAAATCGCTACATACTGTAACCGGTAAACATGGCACTTTGACATTGGAAAGCCACTCTCGGAAGGGAAAAAGTGCATTGAATGTTTTAACCTGGCATCACACCCCAGTTTCGAGAGACATTTGCAATACAGCATTGATCAAACAGAAATATACTTCAGGCAAGTCTAAAAGATTCAGTATAAAACTTTCATTTTCCCTCAGTAAGTATTTTTCAGTTGAACCATAAATTATACTTTGGCTTTCACAACTCCCGATTTTTTTTCCAACATGACAGCAGCAATTATTTTTGAGCATTTGAGGAAATTATTCTGTAGAACACGATCAACCTTGATTCACCTGGCCAGGCTTCCTTCTCGGCTTATACCGAGAAGCAAATTTGACAAATGAGCAAAGCCAATTAGGAAGTTGTTTGCCTGCGTGTGTTTAGTTCATTCTTTCTGCAGCTGTATACTTTGTCATGTGGATTACTCTTTAGAAACGGCAGAATTATATGAACATACAGTATAGTAGGATCCATGCTCTGTTTGAAGACCGAAAAAGCTATCAGAAATTGCCAAATGCCATGATCTATATTTGCTTTGTAATAAATATGTAATGCGAAGGATATAAATTTTATAAACTCTCCCGTTTAAAAAAAAAAATTTAAATTTATTTACTGTTTCTTTAAAGTTAACTTGGAAATGAATGATAAGAAGAAACTTTGTATATGAATTAAATTAACATTCATTTATTCAAAGTACATATAAACATATTTTCACTTTGTAGTGGAATTATGTCTCAAGTTTAAATGGTCATGGTTTGTTACTAAAATTAGTCTGGTTTCATCACATATGTTTGTTTTATGTGAAAACGGAAGTAAAATCCTTGCAAAATTTGAATCAGAAAAACTTTCCTGCAACCTGTCTAATTTGTTGAGCACTAATAAAATAAAGTCGCAACTAAAAAAGGAGATGTAAATGTATTGTTGCACAGTCTCCACTCTCCATCACAGGTAGAAGTCAATAGTTCTTGTTAGATGTTCATGGTATTAAAACACGAAGAACGAGATAGAATAAAATCTAAAATAGCCAAGGGCTCCTAAACTTACTTGATATCTGAAGAATAACTTACACAGAGTAGTTCGGCTTAATTAGCCACTACTTCATGGGAGGCAGGTGTTTGGTTGAAATTCGTTGTCTCCTTTACCCTGGACAATCTTCTATCGGCAGGGTTGCCCACAAAAAAAGAAAGAAGTAAAAGATGCACTTTCGGGGGCGTTAATTTACATTTGTGTAACGACAGTGTAAAAACGTGTAACTGCTTCGGAGAATTATGGTACATGAATTAATTTGAATAATAAATTATGCAGAGGGGCAGAATATATAATGCTGACATTTAGAAATGTCATAAATAGGAATAAAGCAAGCTGACAAATAAGAGGCGAGAGATAGATAGAGATGTGGTAGTTGTTTGTTTATATCGATACAGACTATGTACTCATCATGCCAGATGTGTTGTGTTAGTACCTGAGTATGTACTGTATGACATTTTGTAATTTTCCTTGGTCTTTAACTATCTCCTTTCTTAAACCCATATCTGAATAATTCATATGAAAAGTTTAATTGGAACAATATCAAATACAAATGTCTTACAAAGAATAAATCATAAAATTTTGTTTTATCGTAGGAAGGTGGCATTAATTCACATCTCTGTATAAGTGGCCATTTGCTAGGTTTGGTTATGTATTGTTACCTTCTTATTCTTTTCATTTCTCTTTTTCCTTCAACTGGCTGCAGCAAACAGAAAACAGCCAATTTTTGATTTCAACTTGAACAGTATATCATCACATGGGTACACTTTCGTAGAAATTGTTTGGTCAATTGGAACTTACAAACACTATACCATGCATCAGGAAACCTATATAATATAGGATCTGACTTTATTCCATTTTAACGCCCACTGTTTTTTACGTTTTTCAATGTTTGCATTATTTACGTAAAAACTTGTTTGTTTGAAAATTATAA
>KN888748.1:12972-40646 GCA_000934455.1 Apostichopus parvimensis | reverse complement strand
TCTTCTTGTGCATCAAGATCTACAGGTAGATTTGTCCTTGCATTTTTTTTAAGAAATCAATTCTCTTATTTCTCTCTCTGAATATTCTTATAATGGTTGATCATACTCCTTCATCTTCATCATTGAGAGTATCGCAGTACCAAACTCACTTGGCTTCCCGCTTGTGAAGGCAATTCCAAGTCCTTTCAATACTGTAGAAAGTACACACAAAAAATAGTTTGTTTCACTCCGCAAACATGTGTAGTCTGTTGACATCCAAAAAGCTTGTAATGGTTGTGAACTTACAATTGTTCAACTTTGCCCAAAAAAACATCTAGAAAAATTCAGCCAAAACTTGTGTTGACATACTAGTGAGTAGTGACATCACCTCTACTTTCCTCCTCTCTTTTTATACCCCCTTCTTTGTCCCCACAGTAACTCCCTCCCTTCTAAATGATCCTTAAATGATAAAGTAAAAGTGGGATTTTTTTTTTTGTAAAGGTGTTATTCATGTTAAGTTGCTGAGCTGTTCTCTGAACTGTTCGTTCCTTCCTTCAACTTACTAAATCATCCTTCCACCTTTTTTTTGTTTATGTGTTGTACTAGTTTTATTTTGGTGTTACCGGGGAAGCCTAAGGCTACTCCTTATGGCACAACATCACTTCAGTTTGATCGGTGCCTTCCTCTTCCTCACCGCCTTATAAAAACTGCTTCCTCAATCCACACGTGTAAAATGCACTGACTGAATAAAATGGCTCTCTCAGTGTCTGTCAACACGAGCTTCTGCAGCCTCATATAGCTACATGAATAATGAATTCACCACTCAGTATTAATTCAGTGTATTGTTGCAGAAGACTTTTACTCCCAAGATTCTGGAGCGTTAGGGATCTTAAGTCCATAACAAGTTGACTATTTATACACGTTCAGACTTTCAAGCTATCGCTAGGAAAAGCTGATCGATATCTGGCATAATTATATTCTTCCCTCTGTTCGCAAAACTGCTGCTTTTTCACTTAGCAACACAAGTAACAGGAAAAGTGTCGTCACCTAGTCAAGGCATCAACTTGTACAAGTTTACAATAGTTCATCTACAGAAGATGAAGCCTGTAAGTAAGTGGTAACCAGCAGTCTGGGGTAATTGAGTTTGTAAGTTAACATGTTGGCTTGTGTCACAATCAAGTTATCAGGATTTCGTTTGACACCTTTCTTCATTTAATAAGTGATGAACCTTTTATGCACAGACTCCATCTTTCACAGTGAATTCCTCCCAGGGTGACATGTTTGAAGTAATTTTTTTTTTTTTTAACCGTTCCTTGGTGATGAGAAAAATTAAGCAAAGGTTTGTAAACTTCAAGCGTCTGTTAAGGCCGCTGTGGAGATGGTTGCTTAAAATAACGTTTTGACCTCAAACCAATTAGTTTCGTGGAATGAACAGAGCTCGGAAGATAAAACAGAGTCAGTCAAGTGTGGTTCGAGAAGCATTGCATTGATGAAAATACCAAAGTGAAATAGAAAATAAATGTGGCATGTTAAAGCAATCTTTGTAATTTAATTAAATCAAGGAATGGATTTGAGTATAAAATTGACCTCTAAACAGTTTTTGTATTATATCAACTACCGTAGGACTATGGCTATAACATTAATATTTTGTACTATTTTGGCTGTTTTCTCATTAGGATGAAATATTTTTTCTTAAGTCCTCTGTATATACAGCTATAACATGATTATGTTTCTACTTTCAAGGTTTATTCGTTCTCCGTGAAGCGGAGGCAATGCATGAATAACTTATAATGTAATCCTACAGCTCAATTATAGTTCTCTCATACATGGGAATAATTCCTCTTTAATGTTGTCCAATCATTTCATCCGTTGTGCAACAGAGACGTAGGGCGATATAAATGAAATTTTAATTGACATTAAATACTGAATTTATAGCAATTTTCTCCCATTATGAACGACAGATTTCTCCATCTGTTGGCATTAGCTTGCCGTAAATCTATACTGTAATGGAGCAGAATGGTTTTAAATGAGTACAAATGCATGCATTTCATCTCAACTCTCTCTCTCACAAAGTACTGTACCAAATGTTATGTTTAATACACTGTATTTGTCAATCGAAAAGCACAAAACAACTGTTAGGATGAAGGCTTGCACAGAATCTGCGTGTGCAAAGCAAATATTATTTTTGAGGTGCCATAGATTCTAACTCCTAACACAAATGTCAGTCTGATGGTAGAATGACGATGGGGTAGATCTAAAGCGGCCACTCGTTTGGGGGAGTGTTGGGGGGGGGGGGATGAGTGTGGGTCGGGTTGTACAGTGCATACAGTTGACCAGGTTAATACTCTATTTTACATAGTAAAGTGAGGATGGTAAGATTGCCAGGCTTAATTATTTGTGGATTTTAATATTCTTGACGCTATCCTTATACCTGCCATTAATTACATAAGAAATCGCTACACAACCGGTAAACATGGCAATTTGACATTGGAAAGCCACTCTCGGAAGGGAAAAAGTGCATTGAATGTTTTAACCTGGCATCACACCCCAGTTTCGAGAGACATTTGCAATACAGCATTGATCGAACAGAAATATACTTCAGGCAAGTCTAAAAGATTCAGTATAAAACTTTCATTTTCCCTAAGTAAGTATTTTTCAGTTGAACCATAAATCATACTTTGGCTTTCACAACTCCCAATATTTTTCAACTTGACAGCAGCAATTATTTTTGAGCATTTGAGGAAATTATTCTGTAGAACACGATCAACCTTGATTCACCTGGCCAGGCTTCCTTCTCGGCTAATACCGAGAAGCAAATTTGACAAATGAGCCAAGCCAATTAGGAAGTTGTTTGCCTGCGTGTGTTTAGTTCATTCTTTCTGCAGCTGTATACTTTGTCATGTGGATTACTCTTTAGAAACGGCAGAATTATATGAACATACAGTATAGTTGGATCCATGCTCTGTTTGAAGACCGAAAAAGCTATCAGAAATTGCCAAATGCCATGATCTATATTTGCTTTGTAATAAATATGTAATGCGAAGGATATAAATTTTATAAACTCTCCCGTTTAAAAAAAAAAATTTAAATTTATTTACTGTTTCTTTAAAGTTAACTTGGAAATGAATGATAAGAAGAAGAAACATTTTATATGAATTAAATTAACATTCATTTATTCAAAGTACATATAAACATATTTTCACTTTGTAGTGGAATTATGTCTCAAGTTTAAATGGTTATGGTTTGTTACTAAAATTAGTCTGGTTTCATCACATATGTTTGTTTTATGTGAAAACGGAAGTAAAATCCTTGCAAAATTTGAATCAGAAAAACTTTCCTGCAACCTGTCTAATTTGTTGAGCACTAATAAAATAAAGTCGCAACTAAAAAAGGAGATGTAAATGTATTGTTGCACAGTCTCCACTCTCCATCACAGGTAGAAGTCAATAGGTCTTGTTAGATGTTCATGGTATTAAAACACGAAGAACGAGATAGAATAAAATCTAAAATAGCCAAGGGCTCCTAAACTTACTTGATATCTGAAGAATAACTTACACAGAGTAGTTCGGCTTAATTAGCCACTACTTCATGGGAGGCAGGTGTTTGGTTGAAATTCGTTGTCTCCTTTACCCTGGACAATCTTCTATCGGCAGGGTTGCCAACAAAAAAAGAAAGAAGTAAAAGATGCACTTTCGGGGGCGTTAATTTACATTTGTGTAACGACAGTGTAAAAACGTGTAACTGCTTCGGAGAATTATGGTACATGAATTAATTTGAATAATAAATTATGCAGAGGGGCAGAATATATAATGCTGACATTTAGAAATGTCATAAATAGGAATAAAGCAAGCTGACAAATAAGAGGCGAGAGATAGATAGAGATGTGGTAGTTGTTTGTTTATATCGATACAGACTATGTACTCATCATGCCAGATGTGTTGTGTTAGTACCTGAGTATGTACTGTATGACATTTTGTAATTTTCCTTGGTCTTTAACTATCTCCTTTCTTAAACCCATATCTGAATAATTCATATGAAAAGTTTAATTGGAACAATATCAAATACAAATGTCTTACAAAGAATAAATCATAAAATTTTGTTTTATCGTAGGAAGGTGGCATTAATTCACATCTCTGTATAAGTGGCCATTTGCTAGGTTTGGTTATGTATTGTTACCTTCTTATTCTTTTCATTTCTCTTTTTCCTTCAACTGGCTGCAGCAAACAGAAAACAGCCAATTTTTGATTTCAACTTGAACAGTATATCATCACATGGGTACACTTTCGTAGAAATTGTTTGGTCAATTGGAACTTACAAACACTATACCATGCATCAGGAAACCTATATAATATAGGATCTGACTTTATTCCATTTTAACGCCCACTGTTTTTTACGTTTTTCAATGTTTGCATTATTTACGTAAAAACTTGTTTGTTTGAAAATTATAAACCCCAGCAGTGAAACGTTTTTAAAAAACTGTTGATTAGCATTTCTAGGAAATTCAAGTCACAGTAAAAGAAGTCCTTATTTTTAAGTCTGACATTTATGTTGCACAACAATATTGTGGAAATGAAGAACTAGAGAGTGAGGTTGACGTAGGACTTTGGACTGAAGGAAAAGTGGGATGACTAACAGTGTTTTTTGTGTCAAATTCAGCACTTTGTTTTCACCCTTTATGATATTAATACTCTTTGCACGTGTGTGTATGTGTGGAGCATGCCTACAATATTGAATAGGTACATACATAATACGTTTTCAACAGGTACTCTCATTGCCCTGCTCTGTAGTTTATAGTACAGTACATAAACTTAGTTAATGATACAAATATTTTTTAATGAATGGTGTCGTTAGCAATATAGTTGATCAAAAGATGACAAAACTCTGCTGAGTATTTTTAACAGAATTAAATGATGGATTGTCATTTTTGTTTTAATTTTGTTTTTTTAAATTCTTAAAAAATGTGACATTAATTACAGGAGGCCTTATGAGGACGTTAAGACATTTATTGAAATCTTGGCTGATTGTAGAGAGAGTTTAAAACTTTTAAGCAAATTTTTTTTTCTGGAGGAGAAGGGGGAGGGGGAGGGGGGGAGTGAGGAGCAAAATTAAGTCCTCAGTTTCACCAAGCCAAATTTGTAATTAAACAAAATAATACAAAACTGTCCTGCACCAACTGTACTGTAGGTGAATTTTGGAGTAAATCATTTATTTTATTCTCATCTTTACATAATTTTATGGCCTGAACTAACTCTTTAATATCACATGTGTATTGAAAGAGTAAGTTATGAAAAGGTTTGACGTTACATTCATTGTTTTGATGCAACACTTGACTATTCAGGTTAATATCATCCATTTATGTATTGTTTATGAGAACAACAGGATGAAACGTCTCCAAAAAGTACATACACTAAACAAAGTTTCTTTCATCTCATGTCAATGTATATACGGCAACAGGAAACGAAACTGTAACGGCCGTGCTAATACCTGCAGTATCGAGTCCATGCGCTTAGTTTGAAAAACTGCAATGGCAGATTTTTGCAGCACATCATCACTCTTTAATGTTACAGTATTGTATAGTAAGGAGAAAAACTTGTTTGTCTTCATGAAACAGTTGTGTTGTAGTAATAATAGTAACAATCAGGCAGTTATTTTTACGACGCTTAAGCGACCACGAATATTGGAGAGGCCTGTACGGGTTTATAGATTACAACTTTCATGTCGGGTGGCTTCCAATTCAACACCGCAGATTGGAATAACCGCAGATTGCCATTTGATGAAAAGCCCACCTTACTATGACCCTGCTGGGCATCGAACCCCGAACCTACCTATTTTGAGATGTACATTTAGGACTACAGTATTTCAACCAAACAAATTAGAAGTTTAAATTTATACCAACAAATGAAAAACTTGCTGACAGAGCTTAGTAGCTGATGCGCAGTCCAGTAGATCAAGCAGCGTACAGCATTTGTTGTTGTAAGAAAAATATTTTGAGGGTAATATTAACCAATTGCCTGTTGATCTGTGAATTGGACTTATTAACATATATTGGAATAATACTGATGACCAGTAAACACCTTTAGAGAAAATATTGGATATCCAGCCTCATTAAAATTGTTGCTATTTGCCCATCTTTCTTTTTTTTGGGGGGGGGGGGGTGGGGGGGGGGGGGGGAGGGAGGAGTAACACATACTGTATAATACTGAATAATTTAATGTTCCAATTTTTGTCGAGCAGTTTTGAAAGCTCTGAATGTCGTCTCTTATATTAAGTGCTATGGTTCCTGGATAAATACCTGCTATACATGTTTGGGCTATAGCAATTTGACAATTTTGCATATAGCATCTTGTGATGTGAGACTGGGTAAATTACTCCCTGACTCTCCCACATATAAATTGGCTATGTTGAGAGCACTGCCAATTAGGGTTGGATAGCTCAGTTGGTAGTGCAGAGGACCTGTAACCCAGAGGTTACTGGTTATATATACTTGGCTTGATAGAAGTATAACTTCTGTATATTAAATTATAATATCATATAAACAAACCAGCAGGAAACTGATCCCATGCTGGAATGCAGTGTACCATGGTTTCCGACTGGTAACTATTACTGTATGTACAGTAAGTAAGTATTAATAGGGATTGATACTAGTGTATGGAATGCAATGCACCATGGCTTCTGACTGGTACCTATTACTGTATGTAAGTAACTATTTATAGGAATTGACACTAGTGTATGGCTGGGTATCTGATTTGATATATATAGCTCACTAGCGCAGGAATTTTTCTTGAGGTCATTGCCCATTTGAAGCTGTAAATCGCATTTTATAGCTTTTTTTTTTGTGGCTGTTTGGGCACTTTTTAACACAAGAAATTATAACACATTCAAGCAGTAAGTTAAGATATAGGGAGAAAGTGGTTTTGGTATTAAAAGTAAATAAATTCTTGCTTAGGTTGGGTACATGTATCAAGTGACCCCAGGATGACCTGTGCTCGACCATGAACTGATACATCCAGTTCTTAAGTTGGGGTTATTGTTATTAACTTCGGCAGGGTATGCCATATTCAACAGACTTGAATGCAGAAATAAAGAGTAAAAGTCACCTTTTAATTGCTCAACGTTTTCATCCCAACATACTTGATTCACTGTGAGAGAAAATATACATGCTTTATCCTCCCTCTTCAAGAGGTGTCAAAGCATGAAAAGTTAATTTGGTAATATTTGAAAAGTATTTGTACAGTAACATTGGTAACTGTATTACATGTAACTACTGTATGATGGATATATTGCATTTTGGTTAAGTTGATTTTAACCTTCAAGTAAATTACAAAACCAAAAACAGATCAATATAGTATTGCTCAAGATTATGCTAATGATTAAGAAAATGTAAATATGGTCAAACTAGCTACTGTATTACACAGGTCTATTTGACTCAATATTGCCTTACACAGAAGTGAGTATCGCCGAAGCATTCATACACGCCGTCAGTTAAAACCTTCCTCAGTGTAATCTCTGTTTATTGTAATTTTAGTCGGTTTAATCATCCAGTGAAATACTTTTTGAACATTCTGTCAAAATTGTGTGATTTATGTCAAATTTTTGGCAATATGTACTGATTGATGAACTTTAAAAATATATACATATACATATACATATATATGCTGTATATATATACAAAGACAATCAAAGATATTTGCATGGTGAGCTTCAGTCACTACAGTAAAATACTTTGTTGCTATTGGCTGTGCCTACATAAAAGTCCCTTTCTTTCTTCTTCCTTTTCTTGTTGTTTACATTCATATACCTAGATATTTGGGTCTGTATTGTATGTAAGTCAACCTGTCACCATATCACTATGTAGATCCTACACAGCAGTTTCAGTTCTTTATTTCCCTTTTAATTATATAACCTTTGTCTTTCAATCTATACAGTTACTTGCTGGCTGATCAATGTCAGTTACGATCTGCTTACATTTGCATTCTCTGCCCTGTTTGCCGTATCTCTACTCTGATTGATTGCAAAATTATAGTTTCTGTTGTGATTGAGTACTGAAGAAGCACAGGTACAAAAAATATCTGGCATTGCGGAGTAAAATGCTTTACAAAGTACAGTACCCTAATTGCTATGCAAAATAATGCAAAGATGTGGTAGGTGTGAACCTTCTTCTTTTTGTTTCGTTTTGATGCAATTACTGAATAAATATGATAAAATTTGTTGAGATTAATCCCCTTTTCTCCGTTTTTCATTTCTGATTGTTCAAGTTTCTTTATTAATCTTCCCCTCCTTTATTTATATATTTATTTATTATTTTTATAAAAGGGGGAGTGCTCGTTAAAGCTTTCTCAGTCCTCCTTATATTTATATTTTGTGAAAATGAACTCACAAATGTTCATAACCTCAACCCTTTTCAACCTGAAAACTGCTCCACAGACTTACATACTTACTCTCCCTCCCCCCTCCTCCCCCCAAGATAAATCCACATATGCTTTATGATGATAGACAGGTATAGGTATAAATATTATTGATTTGCATGAAGTATATTGAAACTGAAATTAGAAACAGCTTTAAGGAAATCATTGTTTCATGTATATTCAGGGTTTGGAACTCGAGCTGCATGCTCGACTGTACAGTAAATTTTGAAAGTGTATTTGACATTAAATGACTCTGATACCGTTCGGAAGAAGAATAATTTCATAATGTCTTAATTCCAAACTAGAGGGAAACATTTAAACAATTCAAAATATCAAAAAGTTCAGAAATAGTTCTTTTCTTTGCGATGGTTCTATTCTGTTTTTGAAAAAGTATTTTCACTTCTGATATAAGGTCAGAGAAACGAGGAGAGTACAGCGTTTTGTTTTCTGTTCTCTGGTGTTTATTTCAGTACGATAGTGAAACTCTCGCTCTGGAAGTTTACCTTATGCATTAGATAGAAGCTAGTCCCATTTAACTGATTGATTTTTCAATAAATATTATTGACTCGACTATGTAATGTGATAGTTGTGATCACTTGGTTTTGCAGGGTGAGTTTCTCCAGTACATTAACCTTGACTTGTAGGTTGTTTTCTGCTCAGCTGATTGTTCAGGCAACATTTTCTTCATATTTTGGTAAAATTATAATGCTTTTTTTTTTTTATTAAAGCAAAATCCATAACACTGCAGTACATTAGCTTGACAAGTCAAGTCTCAATTCCCGTAAGTGAGAAAAGTAAAAACAGTGTGAAACCTGAAATTGTGTTTCAAAAGTCTGTGGTTGTCACGGAGACTGCTATTTCAGTACTCAGTTTTACAAACCAGAGCGTGGTATTGTAACCCCATGCATGGTATCTGATTTGTAACTGTGTAAATGCAGATCACATGACAGCCATTTGAAACCCCTCCCTTCCCCGCTCCCCCCATTAGATAGTGATCGAGGCAGCATCAGACAGTCGTTAAGTACCGTTCACTTAGGTTGCTGTTTGTCATGCGTGGAATTTGACACAAATAGTAGTCTGTATTCATAGCCATGCTGTAGAATATCTTGTAGCTTATGGAAATCATTACAACCAAACATCCAGACATTTCACATGAGAAAACTTGTTTCGTTCAGAATCGCTATTGAAACAGGGCTCCGTATTTACAGTACGTTTCCCCATAAGCCTTCTCTGTACCGTTTCTTAAACAACCTGGTAACATTTTATCATTGTACTCTCTTGATGTCTAGCGGTGTACTGCCCTCCTTTCTCATGTTCTACCACCTAACCCGTCTGGAGCACGTAAATGGAATATATTCATGGGAGTTAAACCCACTGCTAAAGTATCATGGGTTTTAAGTGATTTCATCCTCGGTACTACAGTAGTTTATATAAAGCTCTTTAATAGTTACCCAGCTACAATATGCGATTTCAAGAAATTTTCGCATAAAATGATGGAATTTGTTTTTATATCTCTGTACATATGAATGTGTGGCATAAGACATTAAGTTATTCTCACAATTCTGTAAATATTTAGTCTATAGTATAAAGACACTGAATTACATAGTTTAGCAACTGTTGTCCGTCAATAATAGGGTATCAATACTACTGTGCATCAAATTTTAATATAGCCAAAAAAAAACATACTCTGCTTTTTGTTGCGAATAAGTTTTCTCTCTCTCTCGCTCTTGTGAAAAATCAGAGAAAAGTTTAGAAGATAATTAATTCAATGATATTTTGTGGCATTTTAGATGAAGGTGTCCATGTCAAAATCACTGCATATACTGTACTGTATTCATAATGCCCTATAAATATGCACTTTCCAGGTAGCAGATTGCCATTTAATCTACACACCCTGATTGCTTGGCATCGTGCAATAAGTGCAGTTTACAGTGAATATACTGTAAACTTTGAAATAATTTAGAGCGAGCTTGTTACAATGTAAATATCTTTACATAGCAACTTTGCAAACTTGTTATTCACACCTAGAGCCATTCCTCTTAATCTTTCACGATGTGAACAATCAATGATGTAGCAGTGGATAACCAGAAAATAGGAGGATTGTTACCGGTAGAAAAAAAAAAAAAATTCTATCTCTATATCAAAAGATTACAGTTTTAAATCTTTGAATCTCTCGTGAAATATTTACATTGGTGTTTTTTTGTTATTGTTCATCCTGTTATCGTACCCACAGACACCTTCTAATTTATTAAATTTTGTGCAACCTGTAGCAAGTATGCTGGTTACAGTCTACACGCTGCACTCAGATCAGATTTCCGTACACTTAACAACATGCAGTGCTGTTATGCTGCAGTGTTTGCAGCTGCTTCGGAAGTCGCAGATCTGTGCAATAGACTGAATCTAAATTAACCGAGTATGTAATAGATAAGAATGTATCAGTTAGAATATTACAAGGATTATACAGTTAGGCTACCGGTTGGAAAAATTGTATGTTGAACAAATATCATTCACGTAAACATTATTAATTGAATTTAATGGCATTACTAATGTACTAATCATTGCCAGACAGTCATACACTGCAGTACCAATACTGTTTCTGAAACAATGCACCCAATAATAAAGGAATGTCTGTATAAATAGGAAGTTGTTTTAGTTTTGTTTATTTATGGCTATATGGAGTACGTACAGTATATATACGTATATGGTAGAGGACCTGCCTGTAATAGTGTTGTCTGCTGATAAAAGAGTGTACAATTGTACTATTTGTACTATATATTATTGTACTATTTGTTTTTAGGTTTAACATTTGTCAATCGCTTTGAGCAGCTTTGCTGATTATGCGCTATATAAATATTACTTATTATTATTATTACAATCATATGTACACATGAATTACAAATTTATTCTAATTACTGCCTGTCAGTCATGTGTGTGAAAAATTTCGACAATTAATGTAGGAATGTCCGTAGTTTATGTTTAGGTTTTTCTGGTGGTTTCTTTTGTGGCGGAATGGTGTTAAATTACAGATGGTCTGTAACTTGTAATCTTGATGTCTGCTGAGTGTTCAATCATGTACATAGTTGTCTTAATGATATATAAGGAATGTACAGGCAGTATTACTGTCATTTTGGCCTGTCAGTCATTCTACATTTGAACATTTGACTACCAAAGATATGTAGGAAGTATTGTTCCATTGTTGTGACTGTTTGTCCTTTAGATATGGCAAAGTGGCCTAAAAAGGAGTCAAATTTGTGATGCCTGATGAAATATTTATTTACCATCCTGGCTATAGGTGTAAATCTGGACAATTCTTTAACCAACCAGTGGGGTGACTACAAATTGATTCTAGAGGGGGGGGGGGGAATGAGATCACAGCTAGTGGGGGAAAGGGTATGAAGATGGTGCTGGAGTAAATGTTCTTGTGTACAGAGATTTAATTTTTCAGTTTTATGCCATAAGGACAGAACTGGTCATTTGTACTATGACTCCCAAGCAGAAAGGAGTAACTTCTGTGCCTTTGTACATGTATACTTTCAAATTCATGTGAAAGCATGTCTGTGATAATTGGATCAAAACGTTGCGTATTAACTTGTGCATCTTTCTCTCACTGTCTCATTAATGTTTCGGATATTACTAACTTAGTTCCAATGTGTTGTACAGTACATAATATTACAGACCCTAGTACTACGATAATTAAAGATCAAATTTATGAAGAATTTCTGTATAAAGAAAGTAATAATGCTTTGCATAAATTAACACAAAGGAATAAGAAAACCAATTCTAAACTTAAAAAAAAAATACTAAGGAAAAAGAAATTTTGATAATTGGATGTAAATATAATCTCCCTTTGCCCCCTCCCCCCCCCCCCCCCCACTTCCTCACTATTCCTATCTAGTCAATCTGTGATTCAGTTACAAAATTACAAAACAACTCTTGTTGTGTAATGTGTATCCTTTTGTCTCTGGTTTGGATGTCTTCTCCAGGTTTTACGTAAAATTACCTCAAGTAAAATAACTGCTTTCGTCTTCTTATACAGTAATATGTCAGAACAAAGTGGTTTGGGAATGTTGTCAAGTCAACCAGTGTCCCCAGTGGTATATAATGTAACTGTTCTCATGATTTGTTTTGCCATTTCCAAATGCCAAAAGTGTTTCGTCTTCCATATTTAGCATTACCACTGACGTAAAAGTTGATCTGAAATAGCGAGAATTCTGTCAAGCCAACTCTGAAGGTATTCATTACGATACAGAGGAGCTGTTTTGATCAAATTCCTGGTTCCACGTTTAATACCTCTTATGCCGCATATTCACATGTGCAGGCAGCACGGTAACCGGAGAATATTTTTAGCAGCAACTTTTGTTGCTTTCGGAGTTGGAAAGAAACAGCTAGTGCTGGCGACTCATGGCAATTGAGGGAACGTATTTCGTTCTTTTTTTTGGTAAAGTTGGTGAAAAGTAATAAAAGGCAATCATAGCCAAAAGCATTTACATGGGGCCAAATTTTATTTGTGAACGAGATCACTTCTTATATATATATTTGGCTGAAAATGGAATTGACAAACGTGCAAAATGTTACATATCGGATGATAAGTAACCTTTAGAATACAAAATGTACTTGCTAAATATGTAGGTGGTAGAAGAAGGAGGAGGCAATATACAATATAAGTAGTTGATCCCGGGGGCGGTGGGGGTTGGTTAGGGGATCTTAAAGGTCAATACAAATGTACATGCTAAACATGTAGGTGGCAGAAGGAGGAGGTAATATACAATATAAGTAGTTGATCCGGGGTGGGGGGGGGTTGGTTAGGGGATCTTAAAGGTCAATACAAATGCACATACTAAGCATGTAGGTGGTAGAAGAAGGAGGCAATAGACAATAGGTAGTTGATCCTGGGGGTGGGGGGGTGGTTAGGGGATCTTAAAGGTCAATACATAATGCACATGCTAAACATGGAGGTGGTAGAAGGAAGAGGCAATATACAATAAGTAGTTGATCCTGGGGGTGTTGGAGTTTTGGGGATCTGAAAGGTCAATACAGATGCACATGCTAAACATGTAGGTGGTAGAAGGAGGAGGCAATAAACAATACGTAGTTGATCCCGGGAGTTGGGGGCGGTTGGGAGGTCTGAAAGGTTACCATGTCATTCTAGACATTGCAGAGTGATTGTGCTTTAGTTGTGATGAGACAGGTAAGTGATTCAATTGTGAATATCCAGACCAGATTATATGTATCCTCAAAGTATCACATACTGTAAGTGCTTGAAAGATTAATTGCTAAGATCTATAAGGAAGTGGGCAGTGACATGTATAGGGTCATCAGGGTACAGTGTGCAAGAATGTTACCAGCTGTTACAAGCTATGTAGATCGGAATGCACATGTATAGGAGACTGGTAAGTAACGTCACACATAAATAACCACATCAGTCAGTTTTGGGATATTGGAGGTGTGGCGGGGAGGGGAGAGGGGTGGGGGAAGTCATCTAATCTGTTGTCTATTTATATGCCAGTGATTATCGCTGTACTGATTAAAGCCTTCTTCTGCATACCACTATGACATGTAGAAATTCTCTCTTTCAGCTATTTATAGCTTGCAGCTATTTTTGAAAGCAAAGATGTTTCTGCTCAGGTGTCTTTGGACCTTAATGAGTGTTGTCTAAGAAGCTAAAATAGTTTGCACTGTTTGTTATGGAGGATTGTTGCTATTAACTACAAATTGATCAATTATCCTCAAGATCTGTGAGCGACTCGGAAGGAAATGTCAGTTAGTGATGGAATCGCAAAATCTGTTGCACTAGAAGCTTAGCTGCAACCTCTTTGCGACACGCCAGGAATCGGGATTGGATTTAATCAATATAATCTGTTGGACATGGGTTATGAGTCTAAATTACCAATGATTGAAAGCTATATTGCAATGTCAGAGGAATTTATGACTGTCCATGATCAATGGAGGTATAGCTCTCTGTCATTATTCTAAAAAATACTATACCTTATAAACAGACAGACAGACAGACAAACATCCTCTTTATCTTCCGAGAGGTACACCCAACTCACTTATGCAATGTTTTGCACAGAGGGTTTGGAATTAATTTCACTCTGTTTCATTGATTACCTGTCTGCTCACAACTTCAGCACTATTTTTATCAATTCCCATTGAAAAGGTTATTTGGTGTTTGAATAGTCTTATTGTACCAATTAAAAGGAATTAAAGATAAACCATAACACCTGCCCTGATTCATGAGCAGTGATATAGTTGCCTTAAAGTCGCCGTAGGCTGAGTTTTGATGCTTCTTTTCGATAGTTGTCAGACTTTCTCACAATTTTAAACTTCAGCTATGATTCAAAATAAATAAAACAAACTGACATCTTGCATATTGTTATATACTGTATGTCAGAGTATAATTTAGTGTTCAAACTTTCTGTAGCACCTTTGAAGGGTCTAAATTTTGTCTTCAGCATATAACATATTGAGGCCTCTGTCTACATCTTTGCACAATGAATATGCATTCTACCCAATTTGCATACCATTGTCTGACAATATACAACATCTAATAAATTCTAAAAAATATTTATTGGACATGTATGAGCAGAGGCTTACAAAGACAAGCACAGTTTAAACCATCAACAAAGTTTGAACAGACCTTTTGTTATTTATTTATTTCATAATCAAGTGTAAGGTGGTCGTTCTTCATTCTTTAACCCTTTGTTTGTTTGTTTATTTGTTAGCTTGTTCAGAATGGTTGTTATGCGTGTATGGTTGTTTACTGTATGTTTGTTCATTAATTTCTTCACAACAGCAGTAAAACGAAATAATGTTCAGATTTTGTCCTGGTCATTTATCTACTGTCTTATCAAGTATCAACCTACATTTATCTTTATCATAAAGTTGGAAACATGGGAGGTAATCCATTGCTATTAATGTTACCATTTTTATTGGATATTATTGGAAGATCCTTGAGAACGATACTGTTTCTGAATCGTCCTGTTTCATTTCCAGAAGATTGGTTGTCAATAAGGTAAAAGAGTAATTGAAACATCATTTCATATAGCAGAATGCCATTCAAGAAGGTAAGAATTTGCTTGGGTAAATATGGAAAAATGTGTAGCAGAATTTATACACAGTTCCTTCACATTATGATCAACAAACTGTAAAAATTTCAAGAGCTACAGTAGTCGATATCATATATTTCCTTTTTCATACATCTCATTAACGGCTTGTTTTCTCTTTCATTCTGTTTCCCAAAGTATCCTCACTTCCTGAAAGGAGACAACAACAATTTGCGAATTATGCTGCAGAGGCGAAAGCGATACAAGAACAGGACGATTCTAGGCTTCAAGACATTAGCAGTCGGTCAGATTAAAATGTCCGAGGTAAGATGCTCAGGTCAAATAGAGTTTAAATATTAAAGTATGGCGGTAATGTTCACAGGAACAGATCATTTTTAGAAAGAATTCTCCCGGCCTGCTGAGATGGATAAATGATATAAACAAAACCAACAAATCAAATTGAGAGATTTGTGTGCTTCTTTAATGTAATTACTAAAAAATATCAGAAAAAACGAACCTATGCATCAGACGATCCTATACAACGCTCTGGATTTTTTTTTTTTAAATTTTATTTATGGAATGCCTCTCGAGGCATTCTGCTCGTGGTTGCATCAAGAGTCCTATCATCATAATTTCATGGAAGGGTAACCAAGGGCACACTTCGCGTGGGTTTTTGAGGGAGAGTGACGGACGAGTGACGTTTGTGAGCTTCGTATCCCATCCAAAACATTTTACGCTACGGCTTTCATGTGCAAAACGAAACTTAGGATAGAGCCATATATTTTGTTTTGAGGATGATTCTATGGGATGCCAGTCATAATAAGCAACTTGAACTTTACTCCAGGAGTGAAGTCATAGATCTCAGAAACGTTGACTGTGAAATGTGATTAATTAGAGCTCGTTGTCAGGAGAACGCCGCCTCCGTTTGTTGACGGCTGAGCAATCGTCACCGAGCTGGAACGTTGAGGCACTCGTCTATGTGTAACAAGGAAACAGTAACTCTATATAGCATCCTTTTTTTCTGAGCTTGTTTTATTTCCCACAGTGAATGTGCAGAGAGACAAATTTTCCCCTTTTACCAGATGCCTTTAGTGCTGTTTTGTGATCATACACGACAGTGTGGATTACGCTGTTTTAACTCTCCAAGGCACTCGGCATTGGTTAGGCTGCAAAATTAACTCACTGTGCATGTTGGTGAAGCGAGCTTAGCTTTGGGGGAGGGGGAAGATAAGGGTTTTACCCCTTAGTGTTGGGGAAGGTGGAAGCCTAGTTAACTCTGATCGGAAAGATAAACGTATAAACGTGCCGCTATGAGATGTAGAGAAGAGGTCATGTTTGATCCATGATGTTTCCCCATTATTAGGAAACATATCATCTATTAGGGAGAAGGAAAAAACCCAATGATTTATTTAAGAAATTTGTAAGTTTTATAACCAATAATGTTGTGGATTATTCAAAAAGCATTGATCATGCCATGGGAGACTCAAAGCCTGGTATAAAGTCAGATCAGGAGGCTTTCATCGTCCTGCATTACGGTACATGTAACTCTTTCCGTATGTTGACATGATTCTGGGCACGTGCATGGTTCATTCCCGCGCAGGTGAAGTCTTCTACAAACACAAAACATCCATCTAACTGTATTTGTACATATACTGTTGCACCTACGTGGGTAAATATCTACTGCAAGAAAGGCCTGTGTAAAGTATTCGTTTAGAGGAAATTATCTGCAAGAAATAAAAAAGAAATGATTTTTCGCTTTAGTTTCTCAATTTGGTGAGTGCATGCCTAAGTTGCACAAGTTCAAATCTGAATATCTGTATGGGAGTAGGCTGCGATATGGGTTAATACTAGATTGAAATTTAATGTTCCCAGTTTTGTGAGTGCATTCCTAAGTTGCACAAGTTCAAATCTTAATATCTTTATGGAAGTAGGCTGCGATATGGGTCAATAGTAGATCTAAATTTAATGTTCCCATTTCATATAAATAATGATTTTGGTAAACAAATGAGAAAGGGGAATGTTTGGAGTGATTTTCTCATCATTTCTATATAGAACCAAAGATGTGCTTACTATCATTGTTATATGGTAACTTGCCATGCTCATGAAAATTGGCTTAGAAGTTTTGAGGAAAAGCTGACAGTGTTTCAAAGAGGAAAGACAATTGTAAGGCCTCATTAAACAGGGAAGTTCAACGTCAGTTAATATGTTCAGTTAACTTGGCTTGCTTGACACAAAAGATCAAAGATCATCTGTTTAAAATCTTCACTGGCAAGGAAATAATTATGTGACATATGTGATCAAAGGAAGTGTGTATACTTATGAAATTGTGATTGTGTATTGAATGGGTAACATGGCATGGAAAAAAACACTTCCTATTCTAATAATAAATAGGTGTGAGGTAACAATCTGTATTACAAAAAATCCTCATCAAATATGAAACACTGCTTCTACCTGATTAACTCTTTAAATGCAAAGTTACAATGGGAAGGTAGTCATGTGCACTGGTTAACACCTGTCAGCTAACCTGTCAGCAAACTCGCCTTACTGGTATTTGGATCTGTCTTATTGAGCTACAAGAACCCTATTCTTTTCTGCGAAGTTCAGTGGTCATTTTGGGAACAACAGGGGTCAAGGTCTGAAAACCATTTAAAACATGATTACTCCAAAATTAAAGCTACAATTAATCTACAAATTCTCCAATGCTGTGATTTTCCTTTGGTAAACATAGGTTGGTCCTGTTCAGTTAAGTTTCGTAAAGGGGCTCTGTAGGTCTTCAACGAAACATACAGTCATCCAGGAAATATAATTGGCTTCAACCAGTTGATAGAGTTGCTTTAACACACTTGCAGGCCCTCATCAGGTTTCACCCTCTTGAGCTTCAGGGGGTCAACAGTTTCATATCAAATGGTGGAAGAAGTGGCCATTTTTTTCTATGATTTATACTAGAACACTTTTGCTTTGGCAGTAACTTGTGAAAATATTTCACAGTGTATAAACAATGTCATGTAGAGCTCTCATTCATCAATAACAATTGCTATAAAAGGGATGGTTGTGAGGTGGCAGAGCTGATATTTGCTAACTCAAAATTGGTAACAGAAAACGTCCCTTTATTCATACATTGTTGTGTCTATATTTCACATAGGAAGACTGTTCTTTCTGGATTTTGAAACATTTTGGAATTACAATTCTATACTGTAAAATCCTTGAACAGTGGATTAAATGATTGATTCCCACATGGGAGTGCTACAAATGGTGGCAGAGACCTGCCGAAAATCTTCTTCTGGTTCTCACTTTATATTTGGACAAATTTAACCGACTTGGTCTACATTATTCAGATACAGTAGTTACTTGGAAATTTTTCAGCAAATTGTATGGCAAGGAATCACAAAGCCAACTGACAGTCTTTCTGGCCTTGAATCTTTGCAACGTTTTCCAAAATTTTGATAGCCGATGCCTGACAGTGTCCAACTTGAAACAACAGCTCACTGTATTACAAACTATAACTACAGTAACCTACCTCTATGGCTTGTGCAAATTATTGCAAACCTGCGACTGTGTTATTTATACCCTGGTTTGGTTTTGCAGCCTATATTTAAGTTTAGTGAGTGAGTGATAACCTATGGCGTGACATTTCCAATGAAAGAATCTAAGAAAACCAATTTAATTACCACTTGATTACAGCTTCTACCTTAAATGTCACCTGTGTCGCTGCGCGGGGAAAATCAAATTAAAAGGCTTTCCTTCTGATTCGCAGATTTCTTTTCTTGCTGTTTTTGTTTTGGACGGCAATGTGGTCGCCTGCATATAAGTCTATGAAGCTCTAAAGGGAGTTGTAAAGTGGAAAAAGTCAGGTCAATATTTTCATTAGAAGTAGATTGTTTGAAAGTCTATGTATTGATCTAGAGAAGTACATCATTTGTAATATTCTTCCTTATCAGATTTGAGAAGTACCAACAAAAGCGAATCAAAACCAAATTGGCTTTTGTATATTTTTAAGTACAGTACGCACACTATAATGAAAACTTATAAATGCTTCTTATACGTTATATGCACTAATAATGTATATATGCAAACGTCGTCTCTTACAAAAAATTTGCTATTGACTGTAATCAGATTGTCTTGCAAGAGTTTTAAGGTTCTAATTTTGAGTTTTGAATGGTAGTTTGAAAGATATGCAAATCCGTAAATATTTGTGTTGTGTAAAATAACGTAATTTGTCTTTATGACTGCAGTGTATAACTGCTAATGAGACCCCACGACCACCTACTGTACACTCCCTCGCACCAAACACATCCTGTGCGGACACAAGGAAATACTCACAAACTTGAAATATTTCCTTCAAGATTTTTTTTGCCACAAGTAAACACACTTGGTAATCTTTTATGAACAATAATTTTTAACTGCATGCACGATAAGATGTAACATAAGACCAGTTTAAGAGTTTGTAATCTTTCACAAGACAAGATTATTTGCAGCTATAAGAATAAAAGCCCCCGAGGCACAGAAGAGAAGATTTAGCGACGACGGGGAAAAAAATAAAGGAAACAAAATATTTCATTCGGTGGTTGGTTCTGTCATGTAATGATTTAGGTTCTGCCGTCTTAGGAAGTAAAAACTCCTGCTTCCTCAATTTCTTATTTATTTCCATTTACGGAGATGATGCCTTTTCAAATTTTGATATTTTTTATTAAAGGTCACGTTTTGTTGCATGTTGTGTATTTTTTATAAGAGAAATAATGAAGAAAGAGAGAGAGCGAGAGAAAGAGAAAGAGAAAGAGAGGAAGAGGCTTAGAATAAGGTTGTTGCAATTTGTATCTTGTCTTTAGAAAAAAACAAAGAAATAGATGGATGAAAAGCTACTGTGAATGATATGTGTCAAAAGAGACCTTTTAGGAAAAAGATGACTTGGATTCAAGGAATTGTTACCAATGCTAGATTGGAATTAATGAAAAGATTTAGTAAATTCCAGTGTTGTGAGGCTTCTGAACGGTACATACATCCGTAATTGGAAGAAAGCAGTGACCTTTATAGAGAATGTCATTGCAGTCGCAGTGCAAGAATGTTATCAATTCTTAGGCCAGGGTAAATCAGAGTGCATATATGTATAGGAGACAGGTAGGTATTGTCATTCGTAAATTTACGCAAACAAGTCAATTTTTGGGGTTTAGCGTACTGATTCTGCATCAAAAAATTGGGCAATAAGTCCATGTGAAACTAAAAATTGTAACTTAAAGTAAAAAAAAGAGGGAACCCAGCAATCACCCAAACGCTGCTTAAAGTTACATTTTGTCTTAAATTTTTCATAAGCCATGTATGACAGTTACTGTGTAATTTAAGTCTTTATTCCACGTACGGAAGATTGTCCACATTCTCCTTTGGGATCTACCATCGTGAAGGCAACCAATATAGCCAAGTTCTCTATATATATCCACTTGTTTAACATGTAAATCCCACAACTTATACCAGTATTAGTTTTGTGAAAGTGATCTGATTAGAAAAAAAAAACCTGTATTCTTGTGTAGCATATATTGTTTAACATCATTCGTTTAGGTATATGTTTGATAATAATCGACATGTGAAATTGACACATTGACTGTATATGCTGGGAATACTGATTAAAAAAAACCGATAAAAAAATATTTATCACAGAAAACAAAGCCTACACTGTACTGTATGTACATTTACTGTCTGTCTATAGCAGTATAGCATCTGGTTGCTTTAAGATATATATGTCATATTCACGGATATATACACCTAGTATGTTAGCTGTTCTACCTAGGATCATCACAGAGTATTTCTTCTATCCGTTAAGAGGTGTATTCAGAAACTACTGACTGGATGACAAATAGTTTTACCTGGCACCTGCTATAATATGCAAATTCTGTACTTATTCAAGTAAGTACTTTATGTTTGGTAAGCCATAATTAAGGCTGACATGTGCTTTAATTTATATATATGCAAATATTTTTATCAGGCTAAAAAGAAACTGAAATTTCTCCATGGGTAAGCATCTGTGCATATGAACTATGTTTATATTGCTAAAGACTTTTGTGTATATTGAGACGGGTTAAATTACGCCGACCTGCTGCTTTTATTATGTTGTCTTGCTTAGATTAAAATGTATATTATTTACTTACATCCATCCACAGTTGTTGTGTGGTTGCCATATATACAGGATATTCAACTAATTAATTTGTAAGAAGAAGAAAAAAGCACATTAAACCAGGTGATTTTATAAATAAAAGATGAAACAGGTGTGTCCATTGGGCTATTAAATAGGAGAATGGAATGAGTAACATTTAGAAAAAGACCTGTCTTTGGCCTATGCTCTCGCTTTCTGACTTTCAGTGCAGACATTAAGTCAAATGGAATCATTTTATTATAAAACCAAATGCTTTTATGATTATGGTAGGATAAAGTAGTTAGTCATTATGCTTACCGGGTTTTCCTTTCAGTTCAGTTTTAGTGATGAAAGACTCTGCTTTTCAAAGGTATAAAATCTCTCTAGTTTCTTAACTTTTTCATAATATAGGAAAACCTTCATGTGTTAAGTCAACCTTGCATCCATTCAGTGTCACCTGGAAGATGAAAGGGGAAATACATGCAGTGTTGTCATCTAAACTCACGTTAACAGGAAGGTTAGAAAGTGCTCAGAGAAAAGTAAGCCAAAGAAATGAAATTTTTAGGATTTGAGATAAAGCAAACACAGTTGGCATTTTCCTTAAACTAATCTCTGCTAATAACATGGGTGGTTCAATACATTTGTTCGATACGTTTTTGCTTTATGTATGAAACTTTTTTTTTTTTTTTTTTAGACACTCCTTGATATTTATTTCTGCTATCGCAAGGTATATGGCATGTTAAAAGTGAGTGATTTCTAAGGTTAAGCAGTAAAATATCAAGTCCCAAGATGAATGGGATTCTATGTAAAGCACTCGCTAAAAAGTAAAACTGCTGTAGCTAAATCGTTTTGACAGCAGGCTTCAATTGTGAGATTTAGTTTCATAGTTTGTCTAATGTCTATTAAAGCCTTTCAACCTTTCCAGTGAGAATTTTTCCGATTACTGTAGACGAAGTGTTTATAAATTAATATTTACTTAAATTTTAGTATCAACAGAGTTCTGATGAAGTCGCATAGCTACATGCAGTTAGTGTCACTCAAGGGAATCATTTTTTGTCCTTGAAAGTGTTCATCTCGGCTAGATCGAGTTTTAGCGCCATTTTCTGTTTCCTGACCAATCCACTCCGAGCACTCTTCCGAGACATTTCGCCGATTTTCATTGTGTCTCAATTTATGTCGTTTTATTGTACATTTAGGCTAATTGCAAAGATGCATGCCAACATTTTTATGTCACTGTCGTGTAATTCTTTGTGAAATGAAACAGGGCGAACATTTCATGTTTGTGCCCAGTTTCTGGAGCAACCTGAAATTTGTCTCTTAGGTCTGCTGTATAAACAAGATTGTGTTGTTCCAGTCAACCAAATTAGATATCTGTACAACATCCAGACAGCTGGGAGATCTCTAATTTGTAGACTAAATAGATTTGGCATGAAATATCTCTACAGGTTTACTCTACACTGTGCCACTGTTACAGTATTTACGAAAGGGCATGTCTCTGCAAAGCCTCAATGTAGAACTGTTTATATGTATGCCTTAGAGAAATAAATTAAATTACAGAAATGCAGCCTTTTGATTCTTGTCCAAATTTTCGATAGGTCCTGAATTATGGCAACTTCATTATTGTTGGAATCTGTCACAAAAGTGTGACTGTGATGTTAAATGTCACCGAAACTGATCAAGCCAGCCTTTTCATAAATTTGGAGGCCTTTTTGTTACTATTATTCAAAGACACATAGAACTAATTGATGATCTATTTAGCATCACATTTTAGTATAACAATTGCATTGTTTGAAGCCGGGAAGTTTGAAGGAGACAGAAACTCAACCGTACGTCATTGGTCTACGGCAGGGGTGGGCAACCTTTTTGAATGAATGGGCCAGATTTAAGGAGTGAAAAATTGACTGGGCCGCACCTAACCAAGGACCTGCTGTTGATTTCAAAAATTTTATTCCGAGGACTTTCAAGCAATTGGTGTGTGTACTTAATCTGTATTTACAAAAACATATTGTCAATACAGTACAGTTGATAATTAATGGGGAAAATAGGCCTACCTGAAAGCATTTTTAGTGCCGATAAATTCTAAGCAGCTAGCTTGTTTTTTGTGATGATGTAAGATAGATTGATTTTTTCTTCTTCTTGAGACATCTCACAGGCCGCCAAAAAATCACTGGCGGGCCGCATGTGGCCCACGGGCCGTACTTTGCCCACCCCTGGTCTACGGGATAGCTAGATTCTTATGAACAGTTCCCCCAAACAAATCAAGAAAACCAATATTCCATGTGACAGATCTTTTATCACAGAGTTAATGTAATGTTTCTTCACATAGTCTGACGACTCGATCAAATCTAAATATGACGTCACCTAGCCGCAAGGCTTCAAAAAAAAAAAAATTCTTTAAACTTATTCCCATGTTTATTTTCTGTAACTGGAGATGGATTTATAAAATGTTGAACTAAAAATATTCTTCGCACAATCATTACATGACCTGTGTCTCTCTGTTTCATAACCTTCTACCTTGAAAGTAAGAACATAGAGAAAGTTAAAATGTTTCAGAATCCAAGTGGCACTAGAGTATGATATCAGAGATATATAATCTGAAGGTGATGGTTGGCTTTATTCCACCTTTATGATCATCTTTCAGACATTTGCACGCCACAAACATGTATTGTTATTATTGCATATATGTATATGATATGTCTATAAAGAAAATTCTGTAGAGACTGATCGAGTGTTTAACATGATAATTTAAGTTAAATTTTCTTCTTGCTGGGTGAAAAGTTACCTTTCACTTCATAACATGATCCCTGCTCGTATGCCTGTTTTCAGTAGCTTGAATTTGCATAGATCTACCATCTTTGCTACCCTTTGATTGAAAATTGCATCAAAGTGGTAATATCTAGGTGAGCAAAGTTTAAAATACTGTCGCTATCTTCTGAGCTGGTAAAATGAAGTCATGTAAATTTGCTATTGTAATATCCTGCGGGTGATGTGGTGACTCACGTCATTCATACAAGTCTAGCATTCGTGTGCAAACACTGTCCTGTGGTTACATTTTGTTTATTTGTTCACGTTATATATCATGGTCTGTTGTAAACCTACCTTTTGCCTCTGAACTATGCTTTACTACTGCATCCAACACCCCTACAGACTAGACTGCTAATGCTGTACTGTATAAGAATGAATAAATTACTCAGATGTGTAAAAGAAAAAGAGAAATGGGGAGGGGAAAAAAAACATGCCTCTTCATATCATAGTGAGTCATCGCCTAGTGTTTCTGTCTCTGAGCATTGCTTTCCTGGCTTTATAAGTTATGTTTGTGACATGTGTAGCTGCCAGAGTAAAACAGCTGACATCTTTTATTCAGGCCTCACCCATTCAAAACATTTTTGACTTTCAATTAACTCTCTCTAACAAAGAATTTGAAACACTGCCGGTGTCATAACTGCGATAAAAGAATCAACATTGGGATATTATTTCCATCTGTAGTAGTCTGTACCTTATTGTGATTTCAGAAGAAAACAGGTAAGATGGGATGGTAATTGTCTAGAAATGGGAATTGTTTCGTACGGTAAGGGTGACTGTTTCTCTAAAGTCATGTACATACTGTGTCTGTTCATGTGTGTTCATATGCTCACGAGTATATAGGAAAGTCTGTAGCTTACTATGAAAGGTCAATAGATTCAGTTAGTTGCGGTATGCATTCATACTGCATTCGATCGAATGACTATCATTACAATTTATGGCATTTGGTACAAAATCCTGTCAAGGATTAGAATATCAAGTGTAATGGGTGTTTTATACATAATTTATTAGAACCCTTCATGTCTGAAGTTTAGTATAGGACATTCCGTCCTTATTTGCATTGTAGGCAATATGTATTTGTTGTACATACTGTACTGTATGTATGTAAAATGTAAAAAGAATGGGGACTCTCCAGCATTTCTACGGATGGTACTGTCATAGCAGTCCTCTAATACTCATGATATACAGTATGTACCGTCCACAGATCTCTGAATCAAAGTACCTAGATCGCAAGAGAGCTGCGGTCAAAATGCGAATGAGCACGAGAAGTTTGTTGTCCTATATAGTTATGGTGTATTATTTATTATTTCTTGCTGTTGCTGTTGTTGACTAGTTCAAAGTACAGTTTGGCTGAATGAAAACGCAATTTAGAAAACAATAGTTAAATTGCTTTATACAATCAGTTTGACTTTAAAAACTTTGAAAATATGTGTCCTAAAGATCTCTTCTTCGGTAGTTCCGAACGAATAAATCACTAGTGATCAACGCAAGGTACCGTTATGATCTGCAGCTTATCAAGTTTCGCAAATCTAGAAAAGATTGATAATGATAGAGCGCCCTCTGTTGATTTTGGGCGAGGCTGGAGATCTCCATTTTCACCTCCCCTTCAAATTGAAATCCCTGCATGCTACACATGTTAAATCATCATAATTTTTTTAATGCCATGCAGCTGAGGATACAGAGAGGGGTCATTTATAGATTCCAATATTTGGATTAAATTACGGGAATATCATTACAACCATTTATAGATATGAATAACACAACTCAGCCTCAATTTCACCCCTAAATCAGCGAGTCATGTGCGTTAGTTAATTAATTACTGTCTCTCTATATCCACAAAATTGTTTTCCGTGCTGTTATGTATTTTATACCACCTACAATATTTTTCACTCGGGCTGTAGTACTTTGCACCATCCCTAAAGGTTAGAAAACAGTTCAACCAATCTCGCAAACATGATGTACATGTTTGGATAATGGATTTTACGGGGGGAAAAACTGCATCTGAAGGTTTTCCAATTACCGGATGTCCTATAACTATTGAATTTCCAACAGGTAATGTTTGCCTTGGTGATTCTCCAATTAGTGTTTATCAAGCTGCTGCAAAAATTCATTTAGAGTTGGATGGCCCTGCATGACCTTGAACGTAGTACACTTTCTCTAATTGGTCTTCTCTTTTTTCAAATTTCTTTGGACAATCATTTCAAAAACAGTTGTTTTGAGTCGATTTTAATAATCATTTTGAGATTTGTTATATATATAATAGTGAAATAACTTTCAACATGGTAGTGTGTATTGCTTTATTAGTTTTAAGCTTTATCGTACAAGTATACAAACAACATAAAAACCGGACTGGGAAATAGTTTTAGTTTTCTTCCAAATAGTGTGAAGTCAAAAGTCTCTAACTTTTCGTAAATATGCTAATGGCATGGGATAAATATACAGTATTGTGAATAGAGGTCTGGGCAACAGAGCATTATAAAACAGTTATAAATCAACCAAATTCATTCGGTCAAAGAATGGAATCTTGTCTTTTAAGTTGCAATGGTTTCAAGTGCAGTCTTGTATTTTGAGTAATTCTTGGGAGGGTTAAAGGAAAATGTCAAAATAAAATTTAAGAAAAAAACTTATGGTGGAAGTCAGAATCTGTTTTGTCATCCAATATATATAACAGTTCCTTTTGGGTTGATTTTGGTAATTTTTCAAAACGATTAGTTGCAAATATCTCATTACGAAAGCAGTTTGCTCTTTATAAAGTTGATTTCTTGTAAAATTATAAAGACGTGCTATAGAAAGTGTTGAAAATTTCATTTCATTTCTTGCATGCATGTGAGTATAACAAGTAAATGTTAGCAATTGTCAAGTAAGAAAATATTTGGAATTGACTGAAATTTGGGTTCTATTTGTTGAGAATTACTAGGAGGGCATCTTAGTTTCATCATTTATCAGTTTATTTGATTGGATATTATTCCCCAATGATTACAAAGACAACAGATTAGCTCAGTTGAAACCTTTACCATGCATGAACACAAATATCCTCTATTCTATACGAGGGTTCAGAATAGTTTAGATAAGGGTGTGTCATTGTCACAGGCCATCTTGCTTCCTGTAGCCCAAACATCTTGCGGACAATTAAGAGGGACTACCCCACACAGCATGTGTCCACTTCCTCAAATACTGAGGGAGCTGATATGGCACCCCATTCATATATCCTAACTATACCGTGCAGCCATGGTGGTAAGAGTTGTTTGAAGTCATTGTAAAGAACTGAACCAAACCACCATGTCCCGATTTGAAAACCAAAAATACCAAATCCATGGATACCTC
>KN888747.1:11570-50914 GCA_000934455.1 Apostichopus parvimensis | reverse complement strand
GTACTACTTCAATCACTAATGCTGACAGACCAGCCGGAACGTCACAGGGTGACCTCCTTCAACGGAATGATTTCAAATTGCCGGAGAAGATGTCGGTCACTTCTGAGACAGGAGAAAGTAATTCGGATTCAATCTTGAAGAATTCAGCAACACCAAGCAATGTCTGCAAAGACGCACCAATTCGTCTTCCCGAAGCAATCCGTCTGCCATGGACAGGTGCAACCAACATTGCACCAAATTTAACGAGCATCCCAACTAACGCACAGAGGGTATTTCAGCCGTACCTTCCTTCCAGATTAGACCTCCCAAGCACATCCAATGGACCTGTCATGCCTCACCGTCCAGTCGCACCACGGAAACCTTACACTAACGGTATCCTAGAATGGCAAAATACCCGTCCGGCTATGCATGCATCTCTCAACCTGGTCATACAAAATGCTAAGCAGCCACTAGTGACGTCAAGGCAAGGTACTTCCTTGCAACCTGAGAGCTCCGCCATCGCCCAAGGGTTCCTCCCAAGAAATGTAGCTCTGGCTCAGAGACAGACTAGCAATGCACCTGATACTAACAGATTCCCAATGTTACCGAATGATTTCCTCCTCGGAAGAGAAGCTACAGAGACTGTCACTCCTGGAGTAACTCAGTGTACCTGTCAGGTCATGGGTCGGCCATGCAGTTGTCCGTTTCCAGGAGCGGGAACAATGCAAGAGACCAAGAAGAAAGATTTAACAGAAATGCTTGCTCAAGTGGTGGGTGTAATACCTTTAATACAAAGGAAAATATACTCAACAATTTTGGTTTGTCTTTTCAGGTTTTAGTGTATACATCACTTGGGATAGAAAGAAATGAAAAATAATCAAGTCAGAGATCCATCTTATTGTGACTGTAATGATTACTTTATTTAATTAGAAAATATCAGAATGAGATATTGTGATGGTATCGGTTACATACATATTTTAATAGAAACATTTTTTTGAGATACGTAACACTTGCGGAATAGCAACACTTTTGTACTTGGAAGAAACAGTTTAAGATAGACAATTGTTGATAAACTAACTGAACTTACTTAATAATATTTTTACAAGTATGTGACACATTTCAATAAAGACATTGGCAACTTTTGATAATATGGATATCGAGAGGCTTCCTCCATAAACCACCAGCAAACAGATATGCCGTTTCTTGTTACAGATTAACCTGTTTCCAGATGCTAGTCCTGACTTTGTGAGTGAGAAGTTAAAGACTGGTTCAATGTCATATCCTGACCCCGTACAGTGGCTGTGTAACCTGATGATTGAGGAAGCCTACCCCAGAAAGCCACCCGAGAAAAAAGCAGAGCCAGTCAAAGATGAGAAAGGAAAGAAAAAAGTAAGATTAAATGATATGAGTGTAAACTGCCAAGTACCAAGAAAAGAGAGGATTTTAATAATAACCAAGAGTCTATGTAGAGTTTAGGATCCTTGCTTTGGTGTTAGTCAAGCAATCAGGAAAGAAGAAAGTAAGATTAAATGATATGAGTGTAAACTGCCAAGTACCAAGAAAAGAGAGGATTTTAATACTAACCAAGAGTCTATGTAGAGTTTAGGATCCTTGCTTTGGTGTTAGTCAAGCAGTTAGGAAAGAAGAAAGTAAGATTAAATGATATGAGTGTAAACTGCCAAGTACCAAGAAAAGAGAGGATTTTAATACTAACCAAGAGTCTATGTAGCGTTTTGGATCCTTGCTTTGGTGTTAGTCAAGCAGTTTTGAGCAATATTTAGTTTCATGCCATAATAGGTTATGAGATGCCTTATTTTGTTGCCATGACATAAGGATAGTTATTACCCAAATGCTGCTTTTTTGAAACAGCAGAAAAGGACCAATTGAATCCTGACAGTGAACAGAGACACAAATTTCTCACTGTTTTAATGCCATCACTGATGTTAAAATGATACACTAATTATTTCTAGAGAAACTGAATGACAATTTTTGTGTTACTTTCTAGCGGATTATTTCATGCCCCTAGTGTTTAAAGAGTGTATATCACCATGGTGATTGATGTAGGACTTCACCAAGAATTGGGCTCTCCAGCCACTGTCACATCATTCCATCTAGTTCCTCGAAACTTGACGAGGTGCAATCTCTGAAATCACTGAAAAATTCACGCTTTTGGAAAACTACCTGCACATCCCTAATTCACAGTTAGTGTGACATATTCAAGGCTAACATATGGTTTTTACCACTCATACAAAACTAGTACAGATAAGTAACAAAATGTTGCCCACAATTGGCTTGGCAACTTAACACACGTCTGAACATCAACCAGTCTCAGAGCTCCTTTCTAATAATATTAATAATCAGCAGTTATTTTTACGACGCTTTAGCGACCACAAATGTGGGAGAAACCCGCAAGGGCTTATGGATTACAACTTACACGTCGGGTGGCTTTCAAATTCAACATTTTAACTCAAACTTGGAATCTTTTTCAATTTATCGGGTATCGAATCCTGAACTCCCCGATTGCTAAGCCTCATTGCTTCAAATGCCACCGCCTTTATCCACTCGGCCACAGCACCAGTATTCTCAATCACGTCCGCTAAACTTGGAAATAAACTTGACTCGCACCTGTGCTTCTTAGATGATCACTAGTTGTTTGTACAATTTAGTTTGTAATCATTGTAGACATGCTCTTATGAAACATATTTTCAAAATTAGCACATAAGGACCAGTATAACAGCACCCTTGGTAGGAACATTTAAGATCCCAATTGTAGTGTTTCCATTTCATATAGTCTAGCAAACAAGCAAAAGTTGAGTGCTAGGATTATTTCTAAAAATATTCTGATTTTTAAGTGGCAGTTTGCACGTGAGTTGCCATTATTTTGACAACTGGAGGTCATACAGATGACCTCTAAGGGCTAAAATAGTAGAAATGTCTCGTAATTAAAAGAGACAATCGTCCTAATACGACACTTGTATTAAATTCTTTCAAAGTCAAATTTATGTGACTGTGGACTTTTGTCATTTATCCTTTTTTGGGTTAAGCTCCTCATGGTTTTATTTTTTCTCTGGTTGCTAGATGAAACAAAATTACTTACAAGATTGGAGGGAATTACCACGGCGATGGCCGCATGAAAGCTATTGCAAGCAAGTACGGCAAGTACTTGCATCAGTTTACAAGTTGGTAAGTAGGCTAATATATATATATGTGTGTTGTAGTGATTGACCGGCGCAACCATCACAGTATCTGACCGGACTGTTAGTCTTGTCAACGGACATTGGTTTGTTTCTGTTTGCTCATAATGTGCTGAAAACTACAACTGTAGCAGCCTGCCTATACATCATCAGACCTATCAAGTATATTAATTTGAGTAAGGAACTGTAATGCCCTGAAATTGAAATTGTTGAACGAAAAACAGCACTAACATTTTGGCCAAGGCTCGCAGCAGTACTGTCTCAATTTTGCATTTTGTAAGGCATCTTTGCATCAGAGACAGTAGGCAAAACTGTGGAAATGGCACTTTGGATTTTCCTGTACTTAGCTATAAACGCGATCGAGGTAGATCGAAGTTGTTACACAAAATTTCAGTTGTAATTCGGAGAGCGCGAATCTTACAGAATATCGTACAAAAATATATTTTTCCAAGTGCTTCTTTACTGTGAATACTTCCATATATATGTATATAGCTGTATATACAGTTATACCTTGATCCCGTAATCAAGCATATTTTTACCAGATATGTTTTGGTTCTTAAGATAAAGGAAAGTCACTTTATAGACCCCAATAAATGTAGGTTTGTAAGTCACAGCATTAGAAAACAGCCACAGAATGATGCCAAGAGAGTACTTAGTGTGGCGTGGTGGATTTGGAGCTTGTACTTGTCAATTTCATACCTTAATAAGTGACTCATCTGTAAAGACCACTTACTGTACTAAAGTCCATGAACATTAGATGATGCTTGACTAGCTTACATTGTGCAATTAACTATAAATTGTTTAAAAATGTCTGTTGTTTACAGTACAATATACAATAATTAACATAAATCACTTCTGCAATGTAAATGAGTTACTTGCATATTCACAAAAGAAAGTAGGGAGCTTAACTTAGCCAAGGAAATCAAGCTGTGTGAATTTACCTAGAGAATACAAGAACAAGTTGCTCAAAATTTTTCTGGCAAGATTTCCCCCAGACCATATATCCTAGCAACCTAGGTTTTCAGTAGTATAGGACTGTTTCCCATGATTATGTATACAGTAGACACTGGATTAATAGGCTAGTGTCTGTGCATGTTGCTGTTGCATAATTACCTTTTCTTTTAAATCAAAGCCTAAACTAATTAAGTTTAGTTTTGATATGTGGATGGCATTTTATTTTTCTCCTTTTGTTGGGTATTTTTACTTTAGATAAGTATGACCTCCATTGATGCAGTCATGAAAGCCACCAAGGGGAGGCTGTCTCCAGCGTTATATGTATTCGATCAAGTACTCGAGAGTAAACAGTACAAAGAGACAGTGAAATATCAGGCGATCAGCAGCCCCGCTGTTAACAGTGCACTCCCGCTATGCCTTAACTTAAATTTACCAGGAGAAATTAACGATCTAGTGAATGGGAACCGGAAGGAAAGCAAAGGTAATTTGTAATATTAATCTGTCATATTATTGTCTCAACTTGTTAATCACAAATGGGAAATACTTGAAATTATACTACTTGGGAGGAATTTGTATAGAGGCTTAGGCCATAATTACTCAAATAAATCAACGGTTAAAAGGTTAACATACATATGTTTTTGCCCACCACAGTTACACGTCACCCGTCTCTGTTTATCGATATATGGTAATTTGCCATTACACATCTCTGGCATTCCACTGTTTCTGAGATCATAATTTACTACGGCTTTCAGTTGGGTTGACTAAATTCTGGAAAAAAATTTGAATTTCTGACTGCATGGTTCCGTTGGATAACATCTAAAGAAATATTTGCGGGTTTGTAACTTTCCCGATCTTTCTTCCTCCTGTGACTGAATTATAAAAATCCAGTCTTCCGGATAAAGGTGAACAAGAAAGCGAGATCGTTTGTGGCTCTATGGACGAATGAAGAGATTTTGACAGAAATAACAGAATACAGATGTTATCAAGAGGGTCTACAGGTGGTAAGTACAAATATATATACGTCTGATGGCTTACTTAGAAGGAAAACATAGAAACAGGAGAATAAAACATATTTCATACTAAAATTCCATCCCATTGCAGGGTTTTTGTTAAGAAATGTAGTAGGTGGGTCAAGTTGAAAAGTAGGCGGGACTGTCTGTACGCGGACATTGTAGTTCAAGAGATTGACTTACAGGGTCTATTTTCATTTTCCAATATTGACATAAATACGTGGAAAGTGTTGAAACTTTCCAGTTTGTTTTTTTATATCTGATTAAATGCCAGTATTAGTGTTTGCACGGGTTATCCGGATACCCGGGTACCCGCCCGACACGATACTACCCGGTTCCTAATTTATTACCCGAATCCTACGCAAAGTGTGATTTAAAAAAAAAAAAATTTGGCAAACTGACGGTTAGGCAGATTTCCCATTGACTTAGTGTGGTGTTAGGCTACCATGTGGTCGAAGATAACAGTAATAACGAAAGCATTCCATAGGTATCTTATAACTGCGTCACAATTTCAGCTAATAAACAGATGGCTAGGCTAGATACCCCATTGACTTAGCGTGGTGTTAGGCAACCATGTGGTCGAACTTAACAGCAATAATGAAAGTAATCCATGGATATCTTATAACTGCGTCATAATTTCAGCAAATAAACAGATGGTTAGGCTTAGCCGGCTAGATTTCTCATTGACTTAGTAATGTGTTAGGCAACCATGTGGAAGAAATTATTATTTATTCATTCGTTTATTTCATAGAAGGAAAAGCTGACAAGGAAATTTATGAGATGTTTATGGATTATAAACGGGATAACTAAGAAATAATAATCTCAAGTGGCTTTTTACTGATCGTTTATTCCAAATGCGATCAAATTGCGCGAATCGCGCAATCTTGCGGCTAATGCGAACCTTGGACCTGCATAATAGATAGTAGTAGTAACAACTGTTTAAGAGCTAAATTGGATATTTATATGGTTTGATCCAATAGAAGTGTAGAGCAAGCATAAGCAGCGGCGGCAGTGCGATGTTAGTAGTAATGTTAATTATATGAAATTATTAACAAGTTAATGAAAGAAACAAAAGCAAATAGAAATTATTGAAGAAGGTTTTATACCTTATCTTACACCTACTTATTTGAACATGAAAACATTGTCAGTAGAGAATATAATTCATTTATTATAGCATCCAATATGTAATTTCTTGAAAATCGTGATACACGAGGGTAAATAATTTTTCTGGGTACCCGGATACCCGACGGGTAACGGCTCTCGGGTACCCGGTTCCCGATTTTTGGACCCGTGTAAACACTAGCCAGTATGAAGGATGTGTCTGCTTAACTATTACTCACTACTATATTTATTATTGATGTCCCAGACTTGGTGAAAGTAATACAGGAATGTGGCTTCAGCTTTTTATCACTTGCAATCGTATGGGAGGAATACTCAGTAGATTTTAGCAAACAACAAAAGCTGCTTATTAACTCTCTTGTGATATATCAGTTTAATATATTTATCATTAACATTAGGGATTTGGCATTCTCATTGCCTACGTAATAAGCGAACCATAAAGAAGAACTTTGCATTTTAAAAACTGAGTGTTTTTTTTACAAGTTATTAACAATTGGAACAATTTTTCTCAGCTCAAATGCATTTATATTGTCTCATTGCTCTCTGTTAATAATGAAAATCAAGTATACCGTTCTGGTTCTCTCTATGCACACAGTGTATCCCCTTTGTTAGGGTACTCAGGGCCTAACTTTGTTTACCACACATTATTCATGTCTGCTAAATATCGTCTTCAAACATGAAAGCAACAATCTTTATTTCCTTTTTTTTTCATGTTGGATGGTTTTTGTTTCATTGAAAACTGTCTTAATTTTTATTTAAACTTCTTGTTTTCCAGGAGTTGGACCACCAGCTGGCCCTTGATATTAATCAGAAAGAGTACGATCAGGTAATTTGGCTATCAAAACAAAAAACAGATCGTTAATCTTAATTTGTGATGGAGGGATGCTATAGTGCCAAAAAAAAGTCCTCAAGCAAACCTCTCTCTTTTCTCCACTGATGAGATATCAGAGCATGAAGACGTAGTCCTTTAAAAATTAGAAGAAACTAGAACGGATAAAAATGACAATATTTTTAATATTAGAATGTTTCTTTGTTCATAAACATTTATATACCCTCACGAACACTTCCTGCATCTCAGCTCTGCCAATTTGAAGTCGACAGTGTTGTATGGTAGTCTATCTTTCAATCCTTGTTTTAGCTGTGAAAAATAAATCTTTAGATGTAAAAAGTAAATCTGGCCAAAAAATTATTACCTATCAAAAGCAACCGATAGAACAGATGACATTAATCACAAATTTGATCAGAAAGTGGACGCCATGGGTCTGTGAGTTGGGCAGGATGGTGTAAAGGAAAGGTGTTTCAAAATAATATCTTGCATTCGAGAAACAATTTAAATGAGGCATTAACTTCAAAGATTTGCACAAATAAAACAGGAAAAAAAAAAATGTTAAAAGCGTTTCCTCGCAATCTATCTCATTTCCAGAACCAGCAAGGCATCGAGTGTGAATGCTGCTTTGCTGAGTTCCCATTTGAAAGCATGGTCCAGTGTTTCGAGATGCACCTCTTCTGTGAGGATTGTCTTCAACGATACGTCAAAGAGGCCATCTACGGCCAGGGCAAAGGAAACTTAGCATGTATGGCCCCCGAATGTGGCAGCACATTTCCAAGAGGTTAGATCAATTGTTTACAGTGTTTCTCACAGTTTCAATTCTTCCCCTCTAATATCTTCCAGTTTCAAATCGAAACTGAATTATATTTCAAAGACCATGCCGATCAAAAGTGATGAGTTGCTTTTGACAACCGTGTCGTGACTTGTGGACCTGTTTGTCTCTTTGGTCACCATGGTGACTGTTTTCATTGCCCTCATTAATGTTCAGGGGATCATACTGAATGTGACACTTATATCTAGTTGGCTGTGGCTTAATTTATTCCACATGCCATGCTCATAATTGTCACAATTTCTCTCATTTAGGATCTCTAAATGAGTCAGGGAATAATTTACTGTTCAAATTTTGTGTAGCAGTTTTGAAGGTTCTCTGTTTCCTGCCTTTGTAAAATACTTTGGATCCTGTGTAAAAAAAAACTGCTATGCATCTATGCACTTGTGTAGCAATTTGCCTAGCAATTTGCCAATTTTGCGTAGCGTTCTGAGATTCGATACCAGATAAATTATTCCCGGGAGTGTGTCTCTCTATGTTTATATCTCAACGTCCACATCAGCATGACAGTTTTCTCTTTTAGGCCAGTCCCTTAAATTTATTACTTTATTTATGCTGTCCTATAGTTATGATAAAGAGTATTGAATTGCTGTAATAAAGTAGTGTAAAAAGTAAGTTGCCTGACGTTTCGATCCTAGCAGGATCTTCTTCAGAGGCTAAATGACAAGTAACAGTAACAGAAGTACTGATAATATGAAAACTATATCATGATCTCAGCCAACTTGTTTGTTTTATATCAATTGCTTCATGGCAATATGTGTTTATTACACAGCAAAGGTGTTATACACATCACGAGGTTATGGTTTTTTTACAGTTTTTTTCGTCATGTCGTGTAAGTGATACTCTCTTTTAAAGTTGCTCGTTATTCTTTATTGCCCACTTTGTGGGATGCATATTTATATTTAGTTCCTTTTCAGGTGAATAGGCAACAAACATTTTTTTGTCTATGAGGTTTTGAAATCAAACACTTTATTGACATAAAGTTCTATTAGTAAAATAAGTTAATTAATATTGGAAATAAATACAAAACTGTAAAAAATCTTATCTTCTCACAGACCAGCTGGAGAAGACCCTCGCACCTGATATTCTTGCCAAATACGATGAGAGATGTAGCGAAGAATCTGTTCATAAGGCCGACTTGGAAAACCTTGTGCGCTGCCCTCACTGTGACTATGCTGCGATCCTTGCCCCAGAGTTGAAAGCCTTTCTATGCCAGCAATGTGGCAAGGTATTGTATTATGCCTCATCGTTGCATTTATATCCAATATTTCCATCAATAAATTTTATGATAAAACTCCAAATTTATTTTGATTGTCAAAAATTGAGTCAGCTTGATATAGCAAGTTCCTCTTGAATATTGAAATTAGATGGATGGTATATGTTTGTAGTTTAGAACTGACATATACTCCATGGTAACACACCTAACATTTTGAGAGATGAGAGGGTGACAGGTTGGACTGGTTTATTTTTCAGGTCTAAGCAATAATTTTGGAATCCATTGATTTGTTTTAAAACCTTTAAAGTAGTCTACCTTAAACCCTGACGAATCGAGGATGTTGAAAGTTTAACTTTTAAGTCCTTTGTCGCTGGTTTTGATATGACAGAATGAGTGTCTTAAACTGTGAGTTTATCACACATCATAAATTTGTGCCACATCTGGAGACAACTCAAAATAGATTTCACATAAGCTACTGGCTGAGAAAAATCCCTCTGTCAAAATTTGTCTGCATGTTCTTGGTCAGTTTGTTCGTTTCCTTTTGAATACAATTGACTTTTTCTCAGCTACTTCAGCATGATACTGTGATTCTTTATAATAACAATGATTTTGACTCTTTGTTTTCCAAAATCAAACTCAACAGGAAACCTGCCGAAGCTGTCAAGTCGATTGGATGGAGCATTTTGGAAGAAAATGTAATGAAGTTAAATCTGAAGAAGCATTACGAACCAAATAGTAAGTGACTTCTCCACATGTTGAAGTTATCTGTTTGCATGGTGAAGCATGCCATCTTCCCAACCCAAAATAACTAGAATTATCCACATTCTGTTTTTTCGGGAACTAAGACTTTTACAGTATGTACTTTAGATCCTCCTGCAAGCAGGAACTCGCGAAGAAGCCTCATTGGCTTATCAATGCCCCAAGCTGACCGAAGTCAGTCTCTTAGATTCATATTTAACGTCCATATTATGAATTGTCAACAACTCTGTAACTGAACGACATACATTAATCTTGGAGTGACTCAAACTCAGAACCTTATGCATGAAAGGCACCGACGTTAACCACTGAGTTAACACTCCTATAGTCACCTTGTAAAGAGTAACAATGTATAATATACCTCTAGAAACTCTTGTAAAGTGTAACAATGTATAATATACCTCTAGAAACTCGTCTTCATGTGTCATCTCCCTTCTAGACTACTGTAGGAACATGTAAAACTGACGAAAGATTTGAGTCATAATGTTGAATTTACAAGTGCAGATAAGAATGATTTCCTTTAAGATGGTAGACCAAGAACTGATGGTGGTATTCATCGGTGCAGTGGGGACTAGGGACGTCAGAGAAGAATTCACTGGAAAGTTCTTGACAATTCCAGGATAGTTGGTGAAGCAGATGTATACTGTACAAGTGTTATTTACTTTATACACCTCTGTATGATGAACAAAACTTCATACACCTCATTTTAAACATTTTCTACGATCTTTGGAAGGAAGTTGGGTTTAGCCTTGTCAAACCTTTGTGTATTAATCAAATTCAGTACTTTGAAAAAAGGGAAAAAATGAGAACTTCCCCAGGACTAAAAGATGAACTAGTTAGATTAATAGTTTCCAGCAAATCTCTAGACCATCCTTATTTAAATTGAATTTTGAATTCGCTGTAGAAGATCACTCAAACCAGATTTGTCTCACACGTTTGTTTTCACAGTGAGGAGAAGTTGTCTGAAGCATTGATAAGAACTTGCAATAAATGTAAAGCCAGCATTGTCAAGGAGAATGGTTGTAACAAGGTGAGTATTAGATCTACAGATCTCTTCTTGGCCTTTTGGCTAAGATCATGTGTAGTATCTGTTCCCTTTCGAGGGGAATGGTGATGCACACCCGACGATGATCACACAGTCACAGTCCCGATGCAAGGAGGTGGGGTTGAGAGCGGATCAGTCGTTCGATAGTTTGGTTTTCGTGCCCAGGTTCTTTCCTGGGCGACTTTTCCTTAAAAAAAGTATTAGATCTACAGATACCATATGTTTTCCAGTATATATATATACTTCAACATTATGTTCAACAACATGTGGATGTACATGTCTGATGAATAGTCTTTACATTCTAGTTTGTTCTTGCCTACTACATTGTTGTCCTACAGTGCCGCATAATATAAGCGGTCACACCATAGATAAACCACGTTGATTTAATTTTACAGTAGCTGGTGGCTTGTGTTGACAGGGGGGTTGTTTTTTCTCTCTAGCAATCTGAGGTCAAAGATTATCGTGGAGTTTTACTTTAGGGATTTTTGAGGACATTTTTCGACAAATTAAAAAAGTGCTTGTCGTAAAACTATTGTAATCATTCTAAAATGATAATTACTCTTCTCTGTTATTACACGGGTTAAGAAACCATGTTCTGGGAACAAAGTCCTTGTTGCTCTTACTGGACACTCTCATGAGCTATGGTCAAACTATGTGAGTTTTGTATTAAATTTAATGTGACCTTTAATGTCATTGTTGGAGAATGGATATACATTAGACATCCCCGGTTATTCAACCAAGGTGGGGTAATGGGAATTTTAGATTGTGAGGTTAAAGTTGAAAGGTGAAATTTAAACTTTCTCTCAGTATGACACAGACAGTTACTTGCTGTATTTAGCAGGAACCCTATGATCACCAATGACGCTCTATACCTTGGTGCATCTTTCATTCCCGATGTCTTGTCTTTTTTCTTTTGTTGCAGATGACTTGTCGATGCGGTGCTAAAATGTGTTACATATGCCGAAAGCCTGATATCGATTATAACCACTTCTGCAAGCACTTGAGGGATCCTCATGTGAAAGGCTGTTCTAAGTGTAATGCTTGTTGCCTGTGGGAAGTTGCAGAGGTAGGTGCAAGACTCTAAAGGAGACACAACTTCAACCATTATCATTGGTGTATAGGATAATTGTGATAAAAAACGACTTCCCGAAATAGCTAAGAAAAATCGGAATCCATTTGGGAGATGTCACAGGTTTATTGTTCTATGACTTGAGCAAGTCTACATATGACATCATGGAACCGCATATGGTTTTAATTAAGTTATTAAGTTTATGACAATGTTTATTATTTTTCTGTAATAGAGATGGGTTTTGCAAATGTTTAATCTAAAGTTTTGAAGCAGTTATCTTGTGTAAATGATGGCATCGGTCTCAGTGTCAACACAGATGACATTCTACCGTACCTTGGAAATAAGAAAACCAAAGACAAAGTAAAAGGTTTCAGATACTAGTGGCAGCGTGACATCACACATACACTGAATAATATTATTGTCAAACTAAAATGTCTCTGGAACAGAGAAGAGTTGTTTTTTCTTTAGCTGTTGGAAGGAGATTCTCTATCATATCAGCTATAGCTGATAGTTGGGTTGGTGCTCCTTTAAGTAAGTTACTTAATTAATATCAATTAACTAATTACTAAAACTGGTTTAATATCAATTAACTAATTATTAAAACTGGTTTGTGATGCAAAGTTAGACAGAATGCAGCAAAGCACTGCGGCTTCTGGCCGGCACCGACAGCCATGAAATAATTTAGGATTGCCACCGACTGAGGGCGCTGTGATAACACCTCTGTTGGTAGAGCACAAGAATTGCACCCTGGCCTTAGGTCATGCCTTTGAATTCTCTTCATGGGTCTTTCAAAATCTGTTCCGAAGAAAGCCGTTCTTTTCATGATTTATTCTTCCTAAAGTCAAACTACCAAAATGGGGAATATGTATCTCCTGAACCATTTTCTGTTGACAAACTTTGCAAGGAATATTGATTTAGTGTAACAGGCTGCTTGTGAGTGTAATATAAGCATTTCTTGTAATCGGTTCAACTTCGAAGTGGCAAATAGATTCTGGAAACATTTTGTTGTCGATGTATTCCCTTTCAGAGGGAAGCTTCATTTTGTGTACAATGTTTCCACTCGTTATTACAATTTCAACGTCTCTAGTTATCAATTTTGAGTATAAAAGGAAAAAATCGAGTCACAAAAGATTTTGATGTTAACATATTTTGGAAGTATGCAATCACCCTTCCAATGATCAGTATGTTTGTATCATTTTATTCGTCCATTTCACTTTTTTTGGAATTTTATTTGGTCCATGATTATACATGATTTTATATTTTCTGGGATTCATTTTCAGAAAGTAGACGACAAAAACATGACAAAAATCAAAGATGAGCTGAAGAAAGAACAGGATGAAAAAGGCAAGTTCATCACAAAATAAATTATCCCCACTTCCCCCCCCCCACCACCCCACCACCTTGTATCCAAATCATTGTAATGCTGGCTATTTTGATCATTGAAATCCCTTTTTGAAGCAATTTACCCATTTATTTGAATTTTACAGGTATCAGTTGGACCAACCGGACTGTTGGTGTGCCAGATCATCTTTCACCTGGACAAAGCAAATAGCCTCGGATGATGTAACCCTAGATAAGAGTTCTTTCAAGTTTGCTATAGCTCACAGGAAAGGTTCTTCATGAGGCAGCTGTTAATTTATAAGACTGTATCATCTGAACAAAAGAAAGATAACAGTCCAATCTGAGTCTTGGAAATTTTTTTTTAGCATGTGCCTTCTCCAACATACATCGTGCAGGTCCACCAACGATACTGGTATTTTAACTTTACTTACATTTTTCAGTTGAATTCCTCTGTTTATTCTGCTACCTAGCTGTTGTTTGAAGCCTTTTTGAAAACTGGTATTAGAAAATTCTTTTAGAGTATCCAATGCGTTGTGTAGGCTGACGATTTTGTCTTGTCGGGGAAGCGAACGGAGATGTTTGAAAATAGGATCGCATGGTTTAAACCCATTAACCTTTGTTTCATCCAACCGCACTTTGAGAAGGGGCAATGTGCAGGTCTCTTGAGAAGGCTTACTCAGGATGTAGATAAATTAAGTCATTCAACATACATGTAGACAATCCCTAAATGGTCAAGCAGTCTTTATTCGGTTTAGTAGGAAATTATTTTGGAAATGTAAAGAGCTCATTAGTGGTCATCTGTTTGAATTACATTGAAAAATGCTTTATTGTTTCACACAGTTCAGATCTTCAAGTTTTAAAAGTACCTTAATACAGTGCCTTAAAAGTGCTGTGACAAGTCCCCTTATGGTTAAGTCTCAAGCTGAGTCCACTGGTGCATTCATAACTCAAGTCACTTATCTCACAAGTTTGCCCAGTCAAGTCAGCCACTTGTCAGCCACAAGTCAGCCACATTGTCTTATCAAGTCATTCATTAGTCAAGTAAACAGAAGGAGTCAAAACAAAGCAGGTCAAATCAGATTCTGTGAATTGACTTGTTATAACAATCCAAATTTCCAACTCAAGAAGAAGAAGAGAAAATTCTATTTAAGACTTTGTTATCATTATAGAAAGGTTACAGCCGGTACCATATTTCATGTTCCTATGTTATGAGTGGTTAAAGTTCTAATATTTAGCATTAAGGATGAGTGCTTACATTTTTTTATCCCTCCCACTACGTATAAAAATATACATCTGCAGACATTTCACATGTGAATTTGAGAACTTCTACCTTTCACATTATCCTTTTTGCATTATTTTTTTGCTGTCCGAAGAACAATAATTGTTTGCCATGCACCACTCCTTCTAATCTTTCCAACCTTTATCACATGAACTAGATTAGTTATATAATGAAGTATAATCTTTAACAAATTAATTTGGTAAAATGGGATTGACCACTCCAATTTTCTCCTGATCCATGAATTTCCCCGCCTCTGCAGAGATGTAAAAGAGGACTTACCTACAGTCAGTGATTCTGTTATATGTCAGCAGTTGAGAAGTTATCTCATATTTGTTATTGTTTAGCATAGTTGTAAATGACTGGTGAGCCAACTTAACTCTATCCTACATTGTAAATCTTTTCTATATCTACGCACACTGTTAATAGTTTAGACATTGACACAGAAACTACAGTACTCACTTGTATGTTTTTATTTTCATGGAACCAGTTCAACACTTTCATTGCATGTTACGGATCTTGTCCCATTCGTTGCCGGTAGTTTTAGTTTGGACTATACCATTCGATAATAGGTTGGTGTCGACAATAGTAAAAGGTCAGAATAGGTTAGGGAATAGGGATTAATAATAATTTCAATAATATTAATTCACTAAATTAAAAGTGGTACGGGATGTGTCGTTCTTAAAATAATTTGAGAACGACAAACAATGACTGCTTAGATTTTGCACAAATATAAAAGACCCCTACTCAATAGTGGAATATGCCACCCGGCGAGGAATAGGACATGATCCCATATTTATATTCTCCCCCTTTTTTTTTCCTTTTTCTATCTGTTAGATGATTTGAAGCTATGGTTTTAGAAAAACTTAAAGCTTATGAAGGGGATGCTTTCTGTAAGTTTAGAAAGGGAAAAGGAATGATATAAAAATGTTTTTCATCTTAGAATTTACAAAGCTGGGAAGCAGACACCCTCTTACCTCTGTCTGTATGATTGAATTACCACATTTGAAACAAACAGCTGATGTTGTTAGAGGTCTGATACATCTCTCATTTTGAAAGTTGAAATTCAAATCTATTTCTCACATGAAAGTCATAAAGAGACACTTGTGACACAGCTGGGTATGTATCAAGGAATAATTTATCCGGTTTCGCATCGCAAAATGAAAGCAAAATGAGCAAACTTCAAAACAAGTGCAAAGATGTATAGCAGGTTTTGCACACAGTAACCATACTATTTTAAGTGCGAGAAAGATTAAATCTTTCAAAGCTGTTACACAGAACTGGAACACACACTTATTCCATGTGTATTGCTATTTTTCTTTGTGAATGTTACAACAGGTGTGTCATAACATTGATAAGAAGGTGTACTTTTAATAAGGCTAATTTCTGGGCCTATTGCACTATTTTGGTCACAGAAATTAGCACTTTTGTGGAAGTATGCTCAAGTTTAATAGATGATTGAGTTGGAAGTTAATTGAACGGGTGGATTGTTGGGATGTATCGTTGTATAATCTTAAACTATTTTATAAGAGGAATGTCATTTGCACTTTGACTGTACAACAAACTTTAGAAAAATCAGTTGAATTCATGAGTGATGTCCTAAGTTTCTTTTGTTTTTGCACTGTGTGATAAAGGAGATAATTATTAACATCAAATATCAGATATGTAGTGATGTTATTGTCATTGAGCTTTCAATTCTTTTGGTTGATTTTATGTAAGTTATCAGCCACTCTTCATGCTGCCAAATTGTTTAACATCACTCTTGGATGACTCTGCCATATTGCCAAAATGTTTAACATCACCCTTGCCCTTAATTTAAGAAGTCTCAGTGTTAATAACTCCAAATAGCTCTGAAGTGTTAACAAAACCTTTATCTTATACATACTTATATCTTAATGTAAAGCAAATTAATATTAAACTCACTATCAATATAAAACATATTTATGCAAGAACAGCACCAGATTTTTGTTATGATTGGGATGGTACTGGAATCTTTGACTAGAGGAATGCAAGTTTACATGTTGTGGTTCCACATGTAACACAACACATAAAGTACCATGGCTGTTGACTTAGTACCCTTAATGATGTAAGTAAACAGGAATATCCACCATTTTGTGACTTTTACATTTTCATGGTTAAAAGAAATAGTGTCGTCAGGTTATATAGGAAATTGAGGTCCAATTTTGTTGTCAGTGCTCAGCCATGTCAAGCCCATTGTTTTAAGTTTACTGTTTCTTGATTGTGTACTTAATCAGTAATTTAATTGTAACTAAGAGCAACGAACGAGCTGCTAGCTTGTGACAGACGATCAGTTTGGTTTACTGTTGTTAAGGGTCTTTATAGGACTTCAACAAATACAATCATCCAGGAAATGAAATCTGCTTTGAAAGAAGTTTTAAACCTGCAGTGACACTGTGGTTATCAGTTTTCAACTTCTGAGCTATTCAAGGGGTCAACAGGTTTTCTCATATGGGCCAAAAATTGGCACAAGTGGTCAACAGGTTATCTCAAATTGGCTTAAAATTGGCCATTTTCTCTGTCATGTATACTACATGAGTTTTGCTTTGACAGTAGGTTGTGAAAATATTTCACAGTACATAAGCAATGTCAAGTAACTCTCATTCATTAATAACAATTATTAAAGCAATGGTTCTGTAGCAGAGCTGACTTCCTAGCTCAAAATTGGTAAAAAGAAAATGTTCTTTTATTCATACATCTATGTGTCTATATTCCACATAGGAAGACTGTTCTTTCTGGATATTGAAACATTTTGGAATAAACATTCTATACTGTAAAATCCCTAACCAGTGAATAAAATGGTTGATCTGCACCAGGGAGTACTACAAATAAGAGCTGCATATGTTTTATTTTTTCTGGTTCTCACTTAATGCTTGGACAAATTTAACTCATATTAACTCAATTTAACTTGTATGACTTACTACACGATGAATAGTTTAGGCATCGTAACCACAAAACGTTTTCGTTTTCTAGTAGTAACGGTTTGGTTATTTGCTGTTACCATAAAAATCCCAAGCAAAAGCATGTACAGTACAACTGTCTTTACTGAAATAGCAAGTTATAAATTCATGACAAGATAGCAGTCAACTGACATTTGAATGGTTTTTTTCACTTTTAGCTGGCTGGTTTTTGCAAGGGTCAAACACCATCTGCTGTCAGTTGTAATGTCTGAATTATGAATATTCAACCGTTTTCTCTATAATAATGCACAGACTTAGGTTTAAAAGCTTGCTTCGGTACTGTCACATAGAACGGTGATGAAGAGATTTATGTCATGTCAAAAACATATTTGTAAGTTTTCTATGCTTGGTTATTGTTCAGAGGTTTTATCAGGTACTCTAGAGAAAGAAAAACATTTTTATTCAATGCAAAATGTTGAGAATATTCTCAAAATAAAATGCATGCCATTATAAAGAATGTGTTGACCATTTTCTTGTTTTCATTATAATCCTATTTTTATTTGCCATCTTTCTGAAAGGTAACCTGTAAACCGTTAATTTTGTTTTTGTTTTCTCTGGCAGTTGGAGAGAGAGGGAGGGAGCAAAAAAAATGCCTGTGTAGGGTAATGTATAAGGATAGCCTTACATGTTTGGTTCAAAACCTTTAACAGGCAGATGTAATTGTTAATTGTAAATTTGAACTAATTAATGCAAGAGTTAATAATGGTCACACTTAGAGGCAAGACAGTGGACAGGACATAAACTGAATGAGCAAAATCGTTATTAAGAATTGAACATTCTCCCCACATGGTCTGGAAAATGTAGAAAACAAACTATTTTCTAGGTCTTGAAAATTATAGAATTTTAATCTGTTAAAAAATCTCATTTGAAACACTTCTTGTAATATGATGTGAGACTTGGGTAAGCAAGGCTTTTTTATAACTGTGAGATAAAATTTATCTGAATAATCAAATAGGTGAAAGGTAATGGCTTCAGCTTGTAATGTCTGGGGTTCATGGCTCCTTGAATGCCCCCATATCCAAAAATTTAAAGAATGAGGTAAGCATAATGTTTGCAAGAGCTCCAATCGTTAAGCTTGATAAACGTAACTATAACAGTAGGTCATTTATAGTGTATAGGCTTCATAGCAAATCGTTTGACGTGTTCTTGAAAAAGTCTGGAATTTAATTTGTTTGAAAGCATGTGAATCATGATTGATCTCAACATTAATGGTCGAATACCAATTAAGTTTTATCCCGTCTAAAAGAACAGTGTTGGTATCAGGTCACGTTCAATGAAGAAAATTGAAAGAAAAGTTAGATGTCACCATTTTAAATTGATGTGACTTTGTCTTGAGTTTAATTGCACCTTGAGGAAAATAAAACTTCAAATGTCCCAGATGCTCATTTATCAGTCTGCTGTGACAGTAGTGATGGGTCTCATCAGTTAAAAGAAGCATATCGAAAGTGACAAAGGAAAAAATAGAACACAACACTCCAGAATTTTTAATCTCAACTTTGACCTCAAAGTATCATATTAGTTTATTACAACCATACATTAGTGATTTATGTTACATCAGATGGAGTACGGGGGGGAAAATATTAGATGATACACATAAATTATTAGGCAAGTATTTCAGATCAAATACTATTGAAAATCTCTGTATTTGGGATGTAACAGAACCTTCTTATCTTCAGCATGTTAAGAACATGACATGATGTAATGCTCTTGCACAAAGTATTAGCACACAATAATTCCCTGCATTGGAAAAGATCACTGCCCTTGATAGTGAGTATCAAATCACTAAATCTGAACAAAAATATGTGATCACCTGGACAGAACAAACTCTTTTTAAATATATCAAAATGAATGTTCAAAAGATAGATAAGGCTTTCTCATCAATTAGATGATCATGGATAAAATCAGTAAAATGCAACAAATCATGTGAGTGGTATTGTTCTACCACTAACATGATGTAACTACACGCAAGGGAAGGGTGGGGGGGGGGTTAATACTGAGCAGCTTTCAAAAGTGTCTGAATATTGATATTCAGATACACTTATGACTCTAAAGCAGGAACTCAGCAAGGGTAGTGTAGCATTCCAACCATTCCTATCCCTCCCACTCCCCTCCCAACCATCCTCCTCCAACCTCCCTTAATTCATACCCATTCCAAGCAATGTGATCATGTTACATTGGCTCTTTGGTTCATTCTACACTTACCATGAAGAGAAAGCAACTCATAAATCAGTAGTTCCATGCAAGATAGTTTTATCAATTTTGCCAAAGTTCCCCTTTCCCAACCCTCACCTTTCCCTAGATGCTACTACTCCCACACTAAGCTTACCCTTTCTCTGTTCAAATATTTCTCTCCCCCGAGAAGTAGTAATTGTAAGTGCCTTGCCTGAGATGCATAATTATAACATAAGGCACAGCTGTACTTCAACGGACACCTCAGCATGAAAAATAGCTGAACCGACGACGAAAATGGAGGCAAGTATTGTACTACCGGTATATGCACTTAAATGGTTGAGACTTTAAGACAGCAAAGATCAAAGTTAAAACAACCATTTGTGTCACATTAGATATAATTATGAAAGGAACTAGCATCCACTCTTTACACAAGGTGTGCTGAACATGTTCGAACCACCATCTTCCATACAGCACCAAACAGACAGCAGTACATTCATCCTTAGGCAAAACTACCTACGCAACTGGGAATGTGCAAATATACAAATGAGACGAAGAAAACAGGAACTGTCACTGAAAAGGTCAAGGGTCAAAGTGACATCACCGACTGATCTTTGACTGCAGGGTGTGGGTCGGTGCATACATGGTTACCCTGTCATCCTGCTGGTGCATATATATATATAAATGTTCAGAGATATTCTCAATGAATCTTCACCAGTATTGTACTAATACACCAGCATATATAAATACAGGATGCATTGAAATTGGCCCTGTGGCCTACCAGCACCATCTAGTACAGCAAGGTACACCTCATCCTCGCCCTTCAAGTCTTCACTTCGGTTAATTTTGCTCCGAGGATTCTGAAGATAAATGCTGCAATCTTCTCGTAGCAAACAAACATCAGGGCAGCAGTCAGAACTGTCTGTACCAGTTTGGTCTCCAGTCCCTTGTAGAAACCGCTACGACCCTGAGTCCTGAGGAGGGGAGCAGATATCAGGAGATGCTTGATAATAATAATAATATTGAGGATTTATAAAGCGCAGACAAAGCGCATCACAATATTACCCTGGTCAATGATACCCTGTCAAAACATAGAGACAATCCCTCTTCATGGTAGCAGCTAAACAGCTCCTAACTGACAGTTTATCTCACAGGTCCTCATTTAAACACCTGGGTGAAGAGAGGCAATGGAGATAAAGTGCCTTGCCCAAGGACACAACGCAATGATCTGGGCATCTGGCCAAGACTCGAACCTGCAAACCTTAGATCACAAGTCCACTGCCTTAACCACTAGACCACAATGCTCTCCTCAGAGAAAGAACCTGATACTGAAAAGGTTAATCAAATACATCAATAAAAACCCATGTTTAACTAGCAAAGCAACAAATTTGCTATGATCTTGTCAAGTTTTCGATACTAAAACTACCAAATGATAACAATTCATTCTCTATGACTGGTCAGGTTTATATTCCTACAGTATTAATGTTGACGCCAAGTCAACAGTCTTTGAAAATATATAATTTGCTTCTTGTATACATTCAATTAATGCTAATATCAAACAGTGTCGGCATGGCAATTAGGTTTAAGCACCAATGGTATTCATCAAGTACCCCACCCGATATTATTCATCAGTGAAAAGAATATCTGAAAGGATGACTCAATGGAGTCTTATTTGAATTACTTGCTAAAAGTTAAATGATGTGCTCTGGCATGGTTCAATAACAGGCAAATAACTCTGGGGTTGTAGAGTGTGGAGGGTAAATTTGGTCCAATCCTTGCCCCCAACCCTCCTTTCCTTCTGTTACCACCTTTGAAAATTAAATTACCCAAATTAAATCACCCAAAATGGAGTGATGTTAAATTGCAAAATCAACTATTGTATGGTCTTGAAAGTCAAATCTTAAAAACTCCAATACTCAGTCACAGAGAGACCCACTGGTTCTCATTATAACATGCTATCACTTACTGTAGTATATATTTAAATATGTCCAACATGGTCGGCTTTTTTTCCCCATCTTCTGTATTGTCACGACCATACTAGAAAGAAAACACAGAAATGCCACAGTTAATTATGATGTTAACTGTTTGAACTATGATCAATCTGTTCAAGGTAAACTGTAGTAGTAGGAGTACTTAGGTTCTGTGCTGTATATGTCAAGAGACCTAGCCTGTCATTATCAGTCACCTCCTTACTACTATCTATGTACATCACAGTCATACAATAAGGTAGCCATGGTGATTGTTAAGTTGAACAAAAACAGATGCCTTGCAATGTGATATGTACCCTATATATATGAATAAACAGTTGAACGATGTAAATATATATACATGATATTAGATGTGTTAAAACCAAGAGGGAGAACATCAAATGTAATACACAAGCATGCATGCTAAATACAGTAAATACCTTACACATCACCCATACCATGGTACCCCAGACACAATGCAAGAATACAAAGATCACCACCCTTTGTACTAAAATTAACACAAAATTATCACTTATAAAGGGAAAAGAGAAACTTATAGTAAAATGAATGAGTATACTATCATAAATATACTTAAACTCGAAATGACTGATGAACATAAAAAATGGCTACTTAAGAAACTGTCTTGCATGACCAATAAAAATCGATTTTGTAGTATCGGCATGAGCCCTGCTGAGTTTATCTCTGACCCTTGATTAGAGTTCCAGACATATTACAAGCTTGTGTGAATTTGTGTTAGTATTTGTGTTATTTGTGTTAATTTGTGTTAGTGAATTTGTGTTAGAAAGTGGGTAATAATTTGATTGTTTTTATGAGAAAACTTAATGCAAGGAATACATACAGTGTGATTAACTCATCTATCAATCAGATAAATTTCTGATTTTGGTTGATATGTGACTCACCCTGAGTTTGGATTGGATGACCTGTAATGGGTAGGTCGCCGTTGTTGACAGCGTCTTTGCGATTGCACCGATGATGAAAAAATGAAGAGCAGATGGGGTCTAGAAACATAAACAGAGTATCAACATTCAACATCAACATTAACACTCAAATAACAAAGAAAATGCAGGGATTATAAATGAATGTCCTTTGCTTGTGTAGCAGGTCTTGATACTTGGCTCTTAATTTTATTTCCATAACAAACTTGGTTCTACCTTTGGACTTGTATATAGCAATTTGACCCTCCCCCCCTCCCCATCACCCCCTGTGATGAATGTTATTTTACCTCACACTGCATGATGATTATTCCATAACACTTGCCTAAATTCTTCATGAAAGAGTAAAATTAGCAATCTGAATGATTTTAACAATTTTGCTGAACATGTTAATACTTATCAGGTGGCAAAATTTAATGGCAGCTTTTAATAAGTTGATTTTAGTAAAAACTTTATACATCTGATAACATCCTATTTCAGTTGCCCACAACTAGTTCATTTCAAATGATGATGATAAATTTCAAAAGGTTGTGAATTTCTCTCTGCATGTTTTTGGAACAGTGTCCGAGTTTGATAACATCATTTTGATGTTATACAATGAGTGACAATAGGTAGGGTAAGCAAACCTGCTTACACAGTTTATACAATTTTCCACCCACACACAAACGAATGCTTCAATGTGAGGTTGAGTTGAGGTGCATTAATACTCCCAGCTACTTGGATGTCATTTGGGTTATGTTATTAAATATTCTTACAGATCCCTAATTGGTACGTCTACTATAATACTGTTTGAGGAATTGTTGACTTCAAGAGATGCCCGAAGCTCTGTTCATCTACTACAACATCATTATGAGGTGAGTTGATGTATATTATTCAAGATACTCACGGCTCCTTTCGTCAGTCTGCTATAGTACCGTTTGAGGGATTCATAGATCATAAAATGAAGGGCAGGGTTGATGACTAAAGCCAGTGATGAAACTGTACCACTCCAGAGGGTACTGACACCCTCTTGGCTAATTATCTTCTGAAAAGCATCTGCATGAAATGAAAATTGGACGAAACATAAATCGAAGGATATTGAAAAAAACAAGAAAAAAATGCAAACATCACAATTGACATCTGAATGAAAGAGTACACTATGCATGGAGTGCAACAACTCATGAATATGTATATGCAAGAACTTACCAATTATACCGCTGTACTTTGGAAACTTTTTCTTCTCAATGCGTTCTGTCTTGAAATGGACCCCTTGCATCTTCAGTCGGGTGTTGACCACCCACATGGGAGTTGTGGAGAGGACGTTAACAATACCTGGATGAGGAAAACAAATAATTTGTCGGTGGCTCTGAAGACGCGATCGTCTTATCAACATTATTCTGTGACTTGTGAAAAATTGTGCATGAATAATCCAAAATTAACAATTTTGAAAAATATTTTTACCATCATGATGCGAACGAAGTATTGCGTATAAAGGTATTAATTGTGGAGTGCGGGAAATGAATTGACCACCCACATGTTAGTTGTGTATTTAGATTGTTGTGTATTTAGTAAAGAGATACTGTAAAGAAGACATCAGTCTTTGAATCGTATAGACTTGTCAAAGTTATTCTTTGCAACTTACCTAAAAATCAAAGTTATGAAAAGTTATTATGCTATATTTATATGGAAAATTTCAATGAAAAGCCCTTCAAGTTTTATTGTCATTGTGCCATGTCCTAATCAAATAAATTAACCTGAATATCCTGAAATTTCTTCTCCTTCTTTTCTTCAGCTCACATAACTTTTAAGGACGATGTCTGTATAGATGTACCGATGGCAGACTCACTCACCGTCTGTAATTGTTCATGATAAAACTACGCTCATTAACATAGACTTAAAATGGTGTCGAATCTTTGGTTCCAATTCCAACGAGACTGGTCAGCATTTGCCCAAATCACAAACAGACAGACAGATGTCAAACAGCATTAACTTTACAAAACTTTGTTAAATTTCTAGGATACTTTACCAGCAGATATTCCCATCAGTAGATCTTTTAAGGCCTTCCGTGTCCGCATGCTATCAACCAGGAACAGTTTTAGCCCGTTAAATGTGTAAAAGTAGACAAAGTTTGACAGCCAGAGGCTTGTAATGACTGGGCGCCATCCTCTGTATAACGACAACCTGTGAGGATAGAATTAAATCCTACAATGTCATCGATTGTTTAATTAGTTCAATAACATTGTACTGCTGAATTTGATGGAGACTTGTCACTGGTTAAGATTACTGTGAAAAGCTATTCAAGTTCATTATAATGAAAGTAGTCTACTGGACCAATGTTGGTCATGTACCACGTTCAAATGAAAAGCACTGTCCTGAAAAATATAGTAGGGGTGGGAGAGGTGCGGCATGGTTCCCTGTTGCCCGAGGAAGTGTGATATAACAATCGTTGTTACAGTATATATTTGTTATACTATTAGAAATGCATGTAAGAGATAGATAATGTTCTACTGAGTGTTAGTCTCATACAACAAGTACCAGTTACTTGTATGAATACTTCAGGACTCTGATTCACATTGCTAAAGTCTGCTGGTACATGACTACAGTGATGTATATTAATCTCTAGACAATGACTGCACTGTAGTTCATTGTTACATCCTATATTCATCTGTAGAACATTTAAGCTCTAGTAAAATTTACTACAGTATCATGTAGTGACATGTACTACACACTAAGAACCAGATACTAATACTTCAGGACTCTGATTGAAATTGTAAAGTCTGCTGGTACATGATTACAGTGATGTATATTAATCTCTAGAGAACTACTGCGCTGTACTTCATTGTTACATCCTACAGTATATCCATCTGAAGAACATTTAAGCTCTATTAAAATACTAAACACTTGACATAGTACTTGTCCTTTCCACTTTGTTCAATTCTGGCAACATTATGTAGTGCGAAAATTAGTTTTAAGGAAATGTCCAAATGTGGCTCACAAAAAGTAAGTTATTTTTTGCACAAAACAGCTTAATGACCCATTTTCCCAAATTCATATACATAAATATCTACTGTACAGTATATTTTCAAAGATAAGCTATACAGAGCAACTATCACATTGAAGATGCTTGTTGCACTAAAAACAGACATTTTCAATGAAAGTTAATTGTAACAATTACATTAACAGAAACTTTAGAAAGTCATAAATGTAGACTCACATTCCTTCTTCTCTGAGAATTTCTGCAATAACAACCGGAGTGTGTTGGGCCTGGCGTTTGTCATCAACTGCAAAGGCAAAGACGGCGTAATTTATCCAGTACCGCATCGCAAAATGTTAAATATATAGGAAATTGATATAAATTCAGATATGTAGGCCTATATACTGTAGCAGTCCCGTACACAGGGGCCATACTGTAGAAGAGATCAACTTCAGTGGCTTCAAATTGCTACACAAAATTTGAACAGTAAAATTATTCCCTGGAAGAGATCAATACATAACACGACAGAAGGGAAAAACACACACAAATCAGCTGGAGATTTCCTAAGATACTTATCTACTGAGACCACTGAAAAGTTGTGTCTTTCTTTAATGTGATACCAAGTTTGTTACACCCCCCCCCACCCCTCTCCCTTACCTCCAAGATCCATACACACCCATCTTTATATTCTCTCCTTCCTCTTGAATATGATTATGCTTATATATATAACTTTAAAGCTTTTTCAAGACTTCAAATGACTAGAAACATTGGCAAGTTCTCTCTCAGAGTTCTGTTAAAAAATTATTGTCATCTATTGACAATTGCTAGAACTATTGCAGACTTTACTGTATGTAAATTACTCACGTTGAAGCCTTGTCCGAGCTGTATCCAAGGGAAAAAAGACAGTCATAGCCACAGTGCTACCCTACAAAAGCAAACCAGAAACCTAAGAAGTTATAATACATCAATATATCAGTAAATGAACAAAGGAAAAATGACTGGCAAATCATACACAATGGAAAAGAACAGAGAAATACTTGGCTAGAACAGGACTCAATCCAGTAACCCTATGGTACAGAACTGTAGGCTAGCACAGGACTTTGCATACAAAGGATCTCAGAGGTGGGGAAGGCCTAAATTCTATTACCTCCACTCCAAACTGGCTTAGGTATAGGGGGTATGAACCTTTATGGAAGGCCAGAGTTAGATCCTGACATCACTGAGGCTGATTCTCATGCAGCCCGGGCTTCCTTATAATAATCAAATTTAATGATGTTATATCTTTGATTCTGCTCTGTGGTTCAGTTTCAACCTTCAACTATTCAGTGATGTTACCAATACCAGTAGGCTTACTTAGATCAGAATCCACAAACATAAGATAGATTTATGTACACCTGTAATAGTCTTCAATTATAACAGTCCAGGCAAGGAAATATTCCCCACTTCCCGCATGCAAAAATGGGTAAAATATTTTATTAACCTCAAAACATAAAATTTCTGTCTAGCACTGTATTAACTTTAGCTGGTTTTGTCAAGACTGTATGGATTCAAAAATGCAATTTAAATAATTACAATTTGACTTTCAAACATATCAGCTGCAGTAACATGTATGTCTGTACTGTACCACAGCATGCAAAGTTAGGATGCATGCTCGAAGTTACCAAATACCACCACACAATTTGAGAGTGGTGTTGAGAGAAACTCTAATTATCCCTTCCCAGGACCCCTGCCATGACGGAAATTGTTCCTGGTCTGAGAACCACTCTCCAAATAATGTTCAGAGTAGACTAGAATGTTAAATGACACAGTTGCTACAGCAGCAGGTAAATTGAACACCACTGACTCCCACCCACAAACCCTCCTTTATATCGTTACCTTTATATCGCTGCCCCCTAGCTACTGTGTCCTCTTGCGACTAGAGCCTCATATAGTGCTCCCAACTAGTACTAGTAGCATGGTGGGCTCAAAATTGACACACTTAAGGATTTGATTAACAATGTCTATTAACTAAAAATCGAAATCACTCAACTGTATTCGTTTTCATATGTGTAGTTCCTCAGAAAAGTTATGATCTCAAAATATTTATTGTACTGTGCCTACGTAACATACAATTGAGCAGAATTTGACCACAAAATTTCTGCTGCGTCAAGTTCTTACAAAACCCTAAATTGATACATTTGTTGATAAGCTAACTGTAGTGTAGGCCTACTGTAAGTATACATCAATTGACTTTGTATGCTGTTTGCTATGCTCTGAGCCTCTAAGCTCTGACAGGTCAGTCCCAGAGCATAGTGGTATTATAATATTGAGGTAATTTTGGTTATTTTTTGGGAGTAAATTTCCAAATGCCACAAAATTGTGCAACACTGGGGGGAGGGTGTTAAAAGCTAAAAAAAAAAACACTATTTGATCAGCCTAAACCTGAAATGGATTTAAACCCATCAAATATGTAACTCTGCTTGATTGCAAAAAGTTAAGGTTGCTAGTATATGTTTGAAGGTGCGTCAATTATGAAGCATTTTGCTATACTACTTAGTGTTGATCCAATGTAAGTAGAAAGTCACTATGTTCAATGTAACCTATCGACATTGTGTACAAGTTCGACAGATTATGAAATCACGTACGATCACACATTGAATCTAACTCCAAGGTACGGTGACCAAGGTCTTACTGATATTTTAAGTACTAAATTAGGCCTAACACTGGTAACAGTTAGTACTACGGTTCTAAGGCGAGCTCAACATTCAGTTTACGATGATATTTACCGTTGCCCCTGCTACAGCATGCACAAGAGTGTCGTATGAAAGTAAATTACTGGCCATTGTCGGAGAAATTTTGAAGAGTCTTTCTGGAGAATGTGTGTTAAGTTTTGTCACATTGTCATTAGCACTCCCTAAAATCAATCGGAAACTAGTCGCATATTTGGTCGCATATTCAGCCACACATTCAGCCACCGAAATAAGCAAGTGTATGAGGTGGCATCAAAGTAAAATAGATATACTGATACATATCAATAGGGTGAACGTTACCACACCACTACGGCGTAGTATGAGCAGGGAGTTGTTATGGAACAACTCCATGGTATGAGGAACATGCTTATAATTCAAGGACAGATTTCCAGATGTCTTTCACGAATGCCCATCTGATCAACAAGGTTAATGGAAATATCCACACACGGACGGGTGCTGGGAGCACTAGCAATTCTCAATGCAGGATCTTCAAAACGACCTGCAGAGAAGGCCTGAAGGGGAGGGGTTGTAGAAAACTATTTGTTAAAGTATGAAAACTACCCATACCATAACAAGAATCACCATTTTCTTAGTGAACTGTACCGTTTCTTCATTATTGTAATTTCAATATGACTTTCACTAGAATGGTTTTGAAGGTGCCCTGCATGCCTTTTTGCTGGCAATTAAAATCTGCCCAAGTAAGGTTTGAAACTTAGCATTCAAATAATGGATTTTGCCACAAGGAATAAACAGATATAGGACTCATTTTGCCTGGAAGATTTAAGGTAACTGTTGCAGTTTACCCTCTCAAATCAAGGTCAACTGTCCTGCACTCAAAGTTTCTTTTGCATTGCTGGAAAATCAAGTCTTCCCTATCAAACTTGTCTTAATTTAAACATTTATTTTAGCCGTATCGGTTTGGTTTACTCAGTCATACTTCATATATTTCATTGCATGGGAATCTCTTTCGCATTCTCAATGGGATACACAGAGAATTAAGAGAGCTTGCTCACAATTAAGCCCACCCTGCATTAGCTACAGGCATGCCTGTAAAGGAGGAGGAGCAGAGGGGGAGAGGAAGGGAGGAATGCCTCCAATCAAATCATACTCAAAATTTAGATAAATATGGTTAATTTTGTATTGTTAGCTGATGAACATCTCCTCAGCAAGGAGGATTCAGCAGTAGGCTTTCCTCGTAGCAAGGTCTCTAAGTTATAGCAATATAACTGCCAATTGGCCTCAGCAGAGCCCCCCCCCCCACCCCTCCCCCTCCTTATGGCAATATTCGTAGCCATTCCAGAATTGGTGTTTCTATTGAGTAATATAGACAGCTAACTTAGTGCTGTGGAAATAAAGATTAGACTCTCTGAGTGCTCTATAAAGGACAAAACAATACTTTTAAAGCAATTGAGTAATTTCACAAGTTTTTATTGCAAAAACAGATCAGCCTTATGTTGCACTTGAACATTTTACAGATAGTCACATCTGAAGCAAACAAAATTCAGACATTGACTTTACCAAAAAGAAAGCCATTGTTACATTTACAAACAGAAACATTACAAGTACCTTTATCATCAACAAATGGAGGAATATGATTTGATGATAGAATAAATAAAAGAACAGTTTGACAACATGCAACCAGCTTTTACTTTTCTAGCATGTGTGAGAATTGGGGGAGTTGGGAAAGTGAAAGTGGTGTTGAGTGGGATATGTATGTATGTATGTATTTCAGATCCTCCTGCAAGCAGGAACTCGCAAAGAACCTCATTGGCTTATCAAAGCTGCAAGCTGACCGAGGTCAGTTTCTTAGATTCATATTTAACGTCCATGACTATGAATTGTCAATTGTCAGCAACTCTGAAACTGGACGACATACATTAATCTTGGAGTGACTCGAATCGGGGACCTGGGATATACTGATATACTGAACCGGAGATGAAATGATTCTCTTCAATCCATTGGTAGAATAAAAAAACTGTAAATATTACTTTTTTCTTAAATCCACAGTGACTCCAATATGTTTTGTCACTATAGTGCAGAAAGGAAGAAAGTAAAATATCAAAGACCTCAGCACTGAGGCATTATATAACATAAACTGGACAAAATTACAGACGTCTGACTAGACATTACCAAGATAAACACGATGAACAAATTAGGTAATTGTTTTTGCGTAACTTTTTGCTTGCAAATATCATTTAACTCTTCATTGGCTAGATCCTCAGAAAAAAAGTTTTAGCAAATTTCAAATTTAAAAAGTTAATTTTAATTTCATTATTATTATTTTAATTAATTTTTTTATGAATAGCCACCATTCTGGTGTTGATCAGATGGAATGCTTCATAAATTTATAAGAAAAAGGGCATCTTCTTCAATTTTTATTTTTGTAAATATTTATTTGATACTAAAAAATTTCATAACAATTTAATTGATCAGCTTGACTAGTCAAGTTTCATTTCAAACAATGGATGAAATTATTGTAACAAATTTGGAAACATTACTCCAATTTTACATACCTAGTCTAAAAAAGGACCTTAGTAATAACTGGAAATCACAAATTAATTCCTTAATAATTTACGTTTATCTGACTGAATGTTTTGGAAGTTGTCTTAACTTCATCAATTGTTGTTGTATTGGAGTAATAATTAGTAAAGTAATTAGTAAAAGGATTTTGCAAAGAAACATTGTCAGCTGCTTCAAGCAGGAACAATAAACAGGAATAATCTTAGAGAAAGCTTTGTCAGGATAGCAATACCCATCATTCACAGAATCAACAGACCCTTACTTATTAGTATTTTCATACGTATTCCTCCAGACTTTACTTCAAGTCAGCATTTCACAGTTTGCACCTCTCTCTCTCGAGTAAATTTTGTAAATTATTCTTTCTTAAATGAATCATCTTAGTCAAATCCAATTGTCCAAAAATAGCATCAAATCATACAGAATCCTTAGTTTGATGTCACTTTCGATCGCAGTTTCAGAAATGTTAAAAAAACCTGGCACTCAATTAAAATACTCTTTCCATCAAGAAAATAGCTGTAACTCCCATCTAAATCCATCAAAGATTGACCATTTTACAAGTCTCTCTTCTTGTTTCTAGTTTTATTAATGAATAAACATTAATTAATTATGAACATTGATGATGTAAAAGGAGTGACTGCCTCATTTCCTGTTATGTTATCCCTTTGTTTTCACAACCTTTGTTTCATGGACACTGATGACCACATACCATGACAAACTCATTTAAATTACTTGTTATTAAATGTTTGGGGAAAAGAACTTAAAATAATAATGATAAGAAGATAGACTCAATCATAACAAATAGCTATGTAATGACCTTCATTATTACTGTGATAAAAGGATAAGTTTGTGCAGATTCAGGAAGCAAGTTGTGTAAAGGGAAACTAAGAAATGAAGAAAAAAAATTTAAAGAGCAAAAAAAGTCAAAATGTATGTAACTTAAATTGGCAGCAAAAGTTGTTTTTTGATTTCTGAAATTCATCGCAAAAATGCAAACCTTTAAGTTTTGGCATCTTAATCATCAAGACAAAGAGGGCAGTAGACAACACGATACATGTTTACTTTGCGCTGCCGTAATGTCTGCGATTTGCATTCTTTCTTGTCAACTTGAAACTTCAGTCATTCTGCACAAATTAGTTGAAACTACACACAGCACAGACAGTCAACAGATGACTCACTTACGCAGTTTAATAGGCCTACATACAAGGTTACGACTGATTATGTGTATCACCAGACAACAAGAGTCTACACTACACACAGAACAGACAGTCAGCAGATGACTCACTCATGGCAGTTACATACAAGGTTAGAACTGATTATGTGTAGTACCAGACAACAAGAGTCTACACTACACACAGCACAGACAGTCAGCAGATGACTCACTTATCACAGTTACATACAAGGTTAGAACTGATTATGTGTAGTACCAGACAACAAGAGTCTACACTACACACAGCACAGACAGTCGGCAGATGACTCACTTATTGCAGTTACATACAAGGTTATAACTGATTATGTGTAGCACCAGACAACAAGAGTCTACACTACACACAGCACAGACAGTCAGCAGATGACTCACTTATTGCAGTTAGGCCTACATACAAGGTTACAACTGATTACGTGTAGCACCAGACAACAAAAGCATAAGGATGTTCAACATTGTTGTTACCATTGGAATACTTATCTTCATTAGTTTGCATGCTGAGATAAAAGTAAAACTTAGGTATACAGAATTGGTTTCACTGTTTTCAGCCAGCTTTCCTCCCACCTCAATTCCTGAAATTCTTTGAGGTTTTTACGAAATTCTTCGAGCTTTGGTACATTGGGAAAGTCGTTAAGGAGGTCTTGTATCTGGGATGCAAGCTCTGCCTTTGTTTTAAAGACGAGTCCATTCTTGTCATGCTGCACCAATTCATGAAGGCTGGAAACGAAATTGAAAAGAATCCACTAAAATTTAAGACTGCTAAACATGAAAACATCAAGATACATCACTTATCAAGATAATAGACGAACAAGCAGCACTATCGTTTACTAACCAGGCCTAGAAATTCACAATTTAAGCCACCTGCTTACAATATGCATGTGCTTCAAAAATCTACTGGAGGTAATGTCAAGTTCACACAGGCAGTGTCCTGAATCCATACACACATCAGTCACAGTATTGGCTTTACGAGAGCTAGCCAATAACAACATTTGCTCACAACAAGTGGTATTCCAAGGCTCATGTCAGGTACTGAAATCAAAGGGATTCTTTGATGATTATTAACCGACTTATCAAGAGTTTACAATCTTAACGTTACTAACAAACAAAAATGCCATTTCTTCCCATTGCCAAACAGATACAACCACTGGCAGTAAGTCAATAAATTAGCAATTATTTCAAGGCCTGCTGTCCATATCGTGATGGATATAAAAACTCTTCCCAATATTAAAAGGCTCAAAACTTGAATCTTACCAGTTAAAATGAATTGCACATACTGGAAGCCCACAGCCAAACATGTCAACAACCTTCATGGGAAGGTCAAGACCACTGGAGGAAAGGTGCAGGCAAACCCCAAGATCAGCAGCTCCTAGAATTAAAGAAAAATCAAACAAATATCGATAAAATCTTTACATTATAGCTAAACTAAACCAGCTACAAGTGAAAGCATACAATAGATCTCATTTTATCATACAGTTAGTCACAGACTATGATAAATAAAGAAACACACTGGGAAGAGATGTTTAATGGTCATTCTAGATGACCAAATTTATGTTTGGATGACCAATATCAGCTCTGAAGGTCAAAATGGGGGGTGACTAATTTTTAATATAAACTTTCATATTGTTACATATACAACCAAGAAATGAAAAATTGGTATGACCAACCTCCATCACTTTAAAGAATACTTAAAACAAACAAAAACTAGTGGAAGGCCTATGGTCCACAGGTAGGGATGTGTTCTATTCACCAAACGTACACATCTCTCCTACAGTGTATATATGAGTCATTCTTTGTTGTTTTGCTTCCTTTGTTCAAACAACCAGATTTCCTCTTTGGGAAAAGGTAAAGTAGGATCTGGTTGTCAGAGCAACACCCAGAAAACAATCCTTTGCCATGATTGCTAATACCATAGCTTCAATGGTGTAGAATTGCAAAAAAAGTTTGATACTATGCGAGAGCTGTACCCAGATAGCACAAGCTACAGCAAAGATAAAGACTTTAAAAGTTTGATGATATTATACATATTGGATATAAAAATGACATCATCTATCACTTACTCAACTGAAAATGTCTCTTAGATGGTAAAAATAATTTTTCCATGGAGGATGATTACCTGCTCAAAAAAAAAAGTTTGTGGAAATGTCTACAGTTAGAAACAAGACACTCAGATTGTTTTCAACTAAAAGTTCAGAAATATTGTTTGTTTCCCTGTGTGGGTGGAATTGTTCTAGTACTTATCTATTCATGTAAGCTGAACTTACCAACAAGGAGAGGGTAGTCCTCTGCAGTCAACCATGGTGTACATATTGTCACATGTTGGAAGGATTTCTTGCTAATTATTTCTTCATAATGTTGCTTCTGTGGGCCTTTCCCTGTTATGGCACAGACAATGTCTGGTAAGGATTTGCTTTTACTCGCAGCCTCTTCGTAACCTGTCAAAATGAAATCAAGACATTGTTCAAAACTGTTTATAATGAAACTTTAAAGGATACAATAGGGTAATTTAAACTGTTAGATACACCCTGGTATAAAGATGGCAGCATTGATAGCTTGTCCAGAATATTCTTCACTTTATTTTGTTTTCTCTTCTTCTATTACAATTCTTGTACCAAAAATGAAATAATTGTTGCAACTAGGACATTCAAATACACCATTATTTAGGCACAGTATTGCTCATGCTCTAAATGCACTATTCTCTTGTCAAACATATATGCATCTGGTTTGCTCAATTATGCCTTTTTTATTTTAGAATAAACAGAGACATTTGAAAGAAATGCAACATCAATTTTGTTTTTATATCAGACTTTTGTACATTACTAAATTATATGATATATCAGATTTTCGTTCAACATAAAGTACTCTAGTTTTGACTTTCAGAAACGTCTCACGAACCCCCTGGGATGGACTCACGCACCCCCTAGGGGGATCATGCACTCCAGTTACGGAACCCTGCATCAGCACCTTTCAAACTAATGCAGAAATCTTACTCTCTAAAGCATTAACACCTTTCAAACTAATGCAGAAATCTTACTCTCTAAAGCATCAAGTAGTATTGAAAAGTCCTCATCCTCTGTCCAGCTGGTGCTACTGATCAGTAAAGCCGGCCTGTCCTCTTTCATCAGGACTTCTCCGTTTACCACTTTTGTAAAAGCAGATTCAGCTGCATTGGCATCCTTGTCTTTAAACTCTGGATATTGCTCGGCGAGTCGCAGAAATAGCTGCAAAGTTGACAGAGAAAAATGCTTTAAAATGTCAATATAAAGCTGTTAATCTGTTGAATGGACATTTCATCACTCTTCAGAAGTTCTACTGCAGAGAAAGGCGGCAAATAATATATCCAGCATCACATCACAAAATACTATGCAAAAGTGGTCATGAGTTGCTGATAAAGTCCAAATACAGTATGTCCAGTATCTAGCAGTATTAACACAGGAAGTTGAGTAAACATAGTAACAGAAGAAGTTCAGAGTCTTCAAATTGCTTCACAAAATTTTTACAACTAATTATTCCCTGAAAGGTGCATCTTCTCCTGTTTTTACGGGTTGAAACAAAAGAAGACGTCTAAATCTGAAATCGTAGCATTGGGAACAAAACGGGAATACTGGTAAATCAACGTCTCACTGCAATGCAGGTACTCCGTACTATGCACATCATACTAATACAGGTGAGTATGTATGCTTCACAAAGCAGTTGCATTTCAGAGAAGACAAAAGGTGCTAAACAAACGTAAGATGGTTACTTGCATTCTGAGATCACAGTGATCGTTAACGATCAGAATATTCCATAATTATTTAGAAAACTTACAGACTACCCATCATACAGTACATTGGCCCAAACACCTACTGCTGGCCTACAAATCCCTAGACGCAATATGGCCTAGGCTACACCTCTTGTGATATTTCCTCGAAATAGTCATCTCTTGAAAAATCGTTCATTTCACTTAGAGACATTCATACTGTCATGAAGCTTGTCTGCGGTTGCCCAAGATTTAGTTGTTTTACCAGGTTTCTAACATAGCTAGAGGGACTTTCCTATTCTTGCTTTACCTCATGTTTATCTGCTACAGAGGTCTCTTGGAATACGTCTGCTGCTCTGTCATACAGAGTGGTCACGTTCTGTAAGCCCCAGTTCATGGTAAGGTCATCATTCATTGCATTTGTAACACAGAGATTGTCATTCGCACACCTGCAAAATGTCCGCTCAAACCTGCCATGAAACAGAACAATGTAAATCACATTTTGTATCAACTCATTGCCTTTAGCAAGCTTGTTTCACAGTTATCTTATACAATTTATGGATGGTGCTGTAAACTTTATAAATTGCACATTTACAACCTCTAATAGGCGTGAGTAAAACTTCCCCCAGACCCATGTTTAGTTCATGAAACATGACCAGTATTGCCTCCATGATATTATAGAAAATAGACAACCATCTTTAACAAAACACAACTTTTAGCAAGCATTTCACATTGTTTGACCAATCACTATCTGAACTTACTTTGAGCTATCACAGCAGCAAATTACTTTGATGCATTGGAGCAATTTTTGGTTTGTTAAAAAAAAGTGCAAAAATGAGTCAAATTCAAGAAAAACATTGCCAATTATTGGCATGTCTGCAAGTTAAAGATCTTGCACATAATCTTGTCAGTCCTATTATACTACAGAATTGCACTGAAACAACATGAGATCATACAACTTTTTGCAGTAAGAATCAAATTAAAGTCCTCCACTTAGTTGCGCTGTTTAGCTGTTTAGACTGCATATTACTGTTGTATATTATCAATGTTTTTTTTGTATTTTGTATCATTCATTGCATTCATTCATTGTGTTCATTCATCATTCATTCATCATTCATTGTGTTCTTTGTATTTTGTATCATTCATTGTGTTGCTCACCACAGATATGTAATTTCCTTCTGGGATTCAATAAAATTGACTTACTTACTTACTTACTAAATGCTTTTGACATGTTAACAACCACAAACACCAGTTATTTGTCACCACATACCTTTCAGCTAATCCAACAAGCGAGTGATTTTTGCCCAAGGATAGACCAAGGATAGTATAGCCATAGTTGTGCCAATCAATGATGAATTTGCTACCATAGAGTCTGCCCATCACCCAAGCAACTGCTAGGGTTGGAATGGTTGGGGGATTCTGAAAAAGCAAACCAAAGGAGTTAAAGAAACTGTAACTGATTGTGAGGCTCTAACAGATTGCAGCATAACCATAACATTGCATGCTTACAGAAGGTAAATAGATTATAGAAAATAGCTAATATACATCCTGAAAAGCTGGAAGGAAGTTTACTTACAAACTTTTGATGTCTTAAATGTAATGACAAGTTATATAGTAATGTGAATAACTAGAGCCCAGCTCTCAGTTTTGAGTAGATAAAATCAGCAGAACATGAAATGGCTAAAAGATTGAGGAGACTATTGGTCATCTTAGATTGGAAATTATTACAAACCTGGACTATAATGTGTGATGGCCACTTTATCTTGATGAAGAGTGTCCAGGTCAGCTGGAAAGCTTGGAGTAAAACTTTGGTTGGGTACCTCAGGAAAGTTGGCAAAACTATAGCAAAGACAAAGTTTGTAAAGTAAAAGGTAAAAGATACAGGCAAAGAAATTTCAAAGAAGAAAAATACACAATTTGAAGGGACTAATAATTTGAGTTTGTATAAAAGATTAAGGTCAAATTTAACAAATGATTCTGAGTATTTTGCCAGAAATGATTAAATTAATCAATCAAACAGAGAGATCTACATCACATTATAAATACTGTACCTACTGTACGGTACTTTATCCCTATCATAACTACTCAGCTCGTTAGTAAACATTTCATTTCGCGTTTAACAAATCTGTTGTTCTGACACTGGTAGTGTACTTTATGTACATTAGTGTTAGTTAATATCATGCATGTTACTACAATTAATAAATGTTTTATAATGTTATGGTTATTCTGCATGAAATAGTTGGGATGATGACACAGTTGCGGGAAGGGAAAACACATAAAGGCTCTTGGGAATAACTGTACCATCCTGGCCCTCAAGCCCTCTGCTCTGATGGTTTACATTCTTGAAGATTTTAAATATGAACTACATTTGACATTGCTGTTTTACATTAACATTACTGCATTAGCTCACATATCAGGTTAGGTACATCACTCATGGGATGAAGGCGGACATTGCTGTTGGAGTTCAAAATTTCATTTGGTTTGGATCCTGAGAAGACAAAAAAAATCCGTACATCAATACTAAAAAATAGTAATTATGTGCCTGGCATAAGATGATGAATCCACATGTACACAAGCTTGTAAATTAATGTCAGATAAGTATTTTATAACACTATATAAAGGAAACTTGCACATAGTTCATTTTTCCATATACATCGAAAGTAAATCTTCAAAAACTAAATATGTAGTGGAAAATGTTCTGGATTTCTCTGAATGGCAAGATATTCAGTCAGACCCACATGTTATTATTCATTGCATCTACAATTTTTAAAGTTTTTATCTTTTTGGCAAATTACAGAACAATGTGGACAAAGGCTAAACATTTCAAAGCAATCTTTGTATTGTTTGTCTTTGCCTGACAATTTATGGACCCACTTCCTGTGACGTGTTTACAAACAGGTAGTTGATATTTTTCAAGGTTGGTTCTCTTGAACAAACTTCCAAAATTTTCTAATGTTGGTGTTTGATATGTAAACTGTACCTAATGGTTTATTGTTTCAAAATCATGCACATGTTGTATGCTTTCAAAAATGTTGTGTAGAGCATTTGCTCACTTCTAAATGTGTTCTGAAATCATAAGCTATCTTTATAGTATGAAAATCCCACTGATTCACAATATGTAGGAACAATCAGATAGTTTTTATGTTAATTTTACATGTGTACAAGTAGTCTCACACCATGTTTACATACCATATGCTGCAATTGACCTTGGGTTAGAAGACCCTGCACGTCTGACCGACAGAATACTGCATGTACAGTTGATTAACTAAATTAGGCAAGGTCTAGATTGTAGGCCAACGTTTAGTTCAACAACACTGCATGGAATCCGTATGGGGCTTCCTGTAGCCAATTGTATCACTGTAAGTTATTTTAGGCCTATGCCTATTAAAATTCGAAGTGATTATTCGCAGGGCAGCCCGGCGAATAACATACACAGACACCTTATTCGCAGGGCTGTGACGATTTTGAAAATAGGTTTATTATTGGCTTTCAATGACATCATTTTTGATGTGACTTCATTT
>KN888746.1:28369-40386 GCA_000934455.1 Apostichopus parvimensis | reverse complement strand
GGGGGGGGGGGGGGGGTTGGGGAAGGGCTAGGCTATGTAGATCAGAGGGTTTTTATGTATTAAGGATGCAGGTATGAGAGCAGTGAAATATATATTTATTCTGTGCAAACAAACCACTCAGCCGTTATGAAAACACTACTCAAAGAGCAACACTTTCATTCTCACCTCCAGACGAGACCTAGAAATATCTCGATTAATGGAATCCTGAATTATCAGCATTGCGAGGAATAAGAACTAATTACCACTTCAGCTGGATATACCAGCATGAAGACTTTAATTACCTGTGACATGCTTGGCATCTTGACATTCTGACCTTGAGAATCTGCGGTTAGTGACTGCCGATTCGTGTCAACCTCCGGGAAACGCCTCTTGATGACGTCCAGGGTCTGTTCGATACTCTTTGGTAAACCTTTGAGGATGAAAAAGATTTCACAATTCTATAACCTGTATCTAAATGGATGGAGGGGTATCAATGTTTCCAAGAGAGAACAACCATCCCAACAGAAATGTTAAGCTTAGGTTCTCTTTCATTACGTTAGGCAACAATCGAACATCACCACAGTGTGGAAGAGTAGCAAGTCAGGGTGTATTAGTATGTGAGGAAACTAATTTAAGTGCAAAAAGCAACACATTATACTACAAGTTGTTTTCCAATTTCCAAGCCGTACAGACATTTCTTACTGTAGGCATTCAAAACCTTGATTCCTTACATTCAAACTAAACTAATCATAAACTGACAAGTGCTGAGGTTTTACTTCTAGCATCGACACAAGAGCTATTTCTTACATACATTCTGTTGACATACCGTCTATGATACATAGCTGATACTTGGTACTGACTGGCGAGGGCTTTAAAAATATCTTCGCGCCCGTCTTGTCTCTCAGTTCTTTGATGTTTCGTCCCTGCGAGAAGAAAGAAGACAATTCAGTGCTCATTAACTCCTCAAACACCAACTCCACACACACACACACATACAAGCAATACAGACTTCACAGTCCTCTCCAAATTACCAGCTCGATAACTCAGATAAACCAACAGGGAAGAGAGAGAGGCTGGTATTGGAGGATAGGTAAATTGAATTTTATAGGTCTGGTATGGGTTACAAAGACTCTGATGGACCTGTGATTCTTAATGATGCTCTGGAGACTGAAGTATCCAAGTATCTATTGACTGTAAATCATGATTATATCTAGCAAATCCTACTGCCCTATTAACAACCAGTACAAAGTCTGGAAATGACAATGGAAAATGAGACTTGTCTGAAACGGTGTTTCAATGTGGTTAATACTATTATGAGGAACTGTCAAAAGAGATCCATCACTAATTCACCAAATTAACCTTCATTTGGGTATAACATTGCATAAATTATAAAACTTACTGGTTTATATATTTACGAGTGACCCGCTACAAAAGTGAAACCAACACTAAAAAGCGTAAAAAGTACATGAAACAAGCAAAATATCTTAAGAGAAGTATAAGAGCTAGAAAACATGTACACAAGAGAACAAATGCCTATCCGCGTAAACAAGGCGGGAAAGGCAAACGAACGAAGTAGTTTCGCAGAACTACTACCTGAGAAAACAACGTTACGCCAACAAAAAACGAACGCATGGGCGAGAGTGCACACGAAAAAACAGCCCCCAAAACTCCCTTCCCTACAAGAAAAGGATACTTATCAGGCTGGAAAAGATCGTTGGAAGTCTAGAACTCCTATAAGGAACCTCTAGCGTATTAATCCAAGGTATTCCAGGTGAATTTCAAAGAAAATTTTTCCCAATACGAAAAACGTGTAAGACACTTTGGAATGGTAAAATGAGAAGGTCACTGGGGGTCAGTGAGGGTGCACAGTGTTAAAAGATTACCAGGGCATACTAGACACGGTAGAATGCGGTGCTAAGGTTGTGGGGAGCGAAGTAAATAATATTATTTTGAGTAATTCTCTGTATAGTTTGGGTCAAATCGCCCCAAATTGGCAAGCCCAGTCAAAATGCATACTCCCCAAAACTAACTGCTTTAGGGATTTACCAGCGACGATACTTACCTGTCTCCCACTCCACATCTGCACTTTCCCATCTACCTAACTACACATTGGAACGTTTGAGCACTGCGCCCTCTCACCATGGGCACAGCCCACTTACACCTTCCGAATCTACCACCCAGGAAGAACGAGTCAAAAAGCATATAAACCTGTTTGCCAATCAGTCGGCCGCACAATTCTGTTGGAAATTCAAATTGGTAAAGGACTGGTGTCGGAGGCAATTCTGGTGAAGAAGTTTGGTCTTTTCCGACCAAAGATGTGTCAATGGACCCACGGCCACTGTCGCTAGATGAACCTTCACTGTTGACCTCTGACCCACCATCAGAGCCTGCCATAGAGCTGGAGAAAAAAGAAAGAAATTACAACATAATATAATGTTATGTAACATTATAACATTAAAGTAGAATGGAGACAGGCAAGTGAGACTATTGACAAACAGAGTATACTCAGAAACATTATTACATCTTTGTCTCAGAAGTAGCTGTGGATCCTTATTATATTGCTTTACATGAATGTATTTCCTTTCTTTCCTCTTTTTTCATTACTAAAATGGGATACATTTTGACTTTTGACAATGTTTGTACGTCACTTATGTCATGAATTTTATGGCTTTAATACAGAAATTTTGTGTACGGTTTATTCTGGTTCGGGGTGTCCACCCTGTGACAATTTAACAAATTTCGACGGTGTAGATTCGAATACACTGTACAGCAAAGTTGAGACATGTTATGAAGATAACCAATCACAGATCTTCATTATATTTCATAACAGATGAGAAACACAAGTTGCCCAAGAGGTCTAGCAGCAGGTAAAAAAACTACAGGATACTTGGCTTTAAAGGGTGTGAAGACTCGCGCAAAAAGAAATGTCTAATGCCGGTAATCTGACCTAGTTTCAGATGAGGTGTAACAGAAGTGTTAGACACCACCATCGATCCCAGAAAATACACACACAGCTTGCTACCATCGGTAATTAGACACTAGTGTACGGTCAGTACATACAGCTGCGTTCAATACCCACAGCACAGTGTACAAACGATACAGCGATGGACATCTCAGGTCCAGCTAAGATAACAAGGTATCACGTATCATTACTGTCTGCATTTTGTAGCGACAAGAGAAAAACTTCACTTGCAAGCAACAGAAAGTTAACTTTTTCACAGGGCGGCACGCGGTTTGGGGCAAGTCTTCAATGCCTTTAAGGAATACTATAATCTCAATACCTATTGTAGTAGTATGTCTTGAGATCAAAAGGTCTTGGTTATGTCTCGATCAGAGAACCTATGCATTAGATTCCCCCTTTTTGTTCCATAAACATCTAAAAATTGAATGTTGTTGTTCAATCACTAGATTAGATTCAAAGGCAATTTCTTTGAGATTTAGTACAAACACCTTCAGGAGAGATTCATTTGTAACACGGTACAGGTCTGGATACAGTAGTTTGGTTCTAACAGAATCTTCAAAGGTTCTCTATAAATCTCTCCAGAAAAGATCCTTCCAAATTTTACATAATTAGAGTCATTTCTACCAGACTTTGCGGCTCAAATCTGGTACAAAGCAAGTAACGGTACGAGACAATCAATTATATACTGTACATTCCAGGAATGAAGCCAAACAGCGGCGGCGTTACCTTTCCCTTTGGTAAACTTGCTAGATGAAATTAATTCAATCATCACAGCTGGGAAGCCCCTTATCTATATCCAATGGAATTTTCCAGGACCGAGCTAATCAAATCAACACTTCTATTTACAGTGCAAACCATGAATACAAAGAACAGTTCTGTACCCTGATTACTAGTATGACACACGTGGTACCTTTCTCAGCGATAACAATGTCAGGTACAGGGCTATAACGTCCTGTAGTGGTAATACTGGTAAATCAGTAGTACTACACATTTTCTGTTATTGATTGATGTGGTGATGTATTACACAGGATATGGTCTCCAGGGTACAGAAAAATGGCTGTAGAACTTGTCATACATGTGTCATGTGAAACAAAAATTTGGAAAATTTCCAAAAATGGTCAACTTAATGTCATTATTTGAAAAGTAATCTGTAATATGGGATACAAGTAAAATGTCCTAATGTTTGAACAAAAATACTCCCATTCATACCCTCAGATAGTTACATTCAAAAGGAAGAAAATGTGGATATTGACCTGCAAGTGGGTCAATGGAGCAGGGGGAGGGAAGGGGGTGGGGAGATGGAGGTTAGCACCAGTGCTCAAATATTACCCAATTTTGTGCTGGTAAAGGTAGACGAGGGAGTTGTTATGAACTCCCTGGGTAGACTAGCATACAAATGTTGCTTGGAGACAGCCTAGTAAGAGAATAAAATAAATTGTCCTAATATTCACTCTCTCTCTCCCCTCCCCCTTCCCCACTTTATCTTCTATCTGCTCTTCTCCACATTTCCACTTTGTTTTGGCATGGGGATACACTGGAATATTGTACTTCAGTAACTTCAACAATGTTGCCTACAAGCAAAGTACATGGTATTTATCTTAATTTAAGAGACATATGATGTGACATGATAAAAGTAGAACGGCATAAATTCATCTTTCATAATTATCATGTTATGAAAGAATATATATCATGAACAAACAGTGCCAGATAGCAAATGTCAATTAATTATTTTATCCAGATTGATAATCAACACCAATGAATGATTCCATCGTCCTCAAAAGACAATCATTAATCTGTGTCGATGATAAGAAAGTATTTATATCATGTATCTGTTTCGATACCTACAGTACAGTACTTCAAACACGAACACAGTATCTCCTGTACAATCACACTTTGTATCATGAAGAAAGACTCATAAATACATACTTAAAATACTTAAATCAGCAATGTCTGCTGCTACACTGTAGCCTTCACAGTACACTACTACAGTAGTACACCAGCATGCAATGCTTCCATGGCATAGTTCACAGAATCTGTTCTGTACCCTGGTATGGCAAAATGAAAGTTCACCTACTTGCGAAGCGCTCAATTCTAACAAGGGTGCTCCCAACAGTATAATGGTAAGGAAAGAAATGAAGCAGTGAGCGGGGGGGGAGGAAGGGGGCAAGGTGAAACAAAATTGATCCTTGGCTAATAAACTATATGGATACAAATTATAACAAATGCAGGGTGTTTGTTAAGAAATGTAGTAGGTGGGTCAAGTTGAAAAGTAGGCGGGACTGTCTGTACGCGGACATGGGGGAGGGGTCTAAAGGGAGGGGGTGCCGGAAAATTGCAATTTAAAAAGTCTCTAGATGCAAAATGATGCAATATACAGCTGTTTGGTCAATGATATTGCCCCCTCCCAATCACCCCTTTCTTCTGTCCTATTTTTCACAAACAAAAAACAAACTCACATTGAAGTTTCAATCACACCTGACCTGGTTGTGGGTATTTATTCCTCTCGATTTTTTTCGTCATTTTTTTTTTTTTTTACTGAGCGACGCAAAGTAGCCGGGTCATGTACGTGCAGTAGGCGGGTCATTTGACCCGGGTCCCGGCTACTAACGAAAACCCTGATATGATAACATAACATCCTGGTATTTTGGTCTGTTTTACCATCTGTTTTACCTCTATGGTTATACTATCCTTGCATGATGTACTACCAAATACTATACAAGTTCATATAACAATGTTCACATCACAATGCATGAAACTATACAGACAATCACATTATTAAGATACACCAATGGCACATGTCCAGTACTAATCTGGGGTATAATTTATACAGTATCACATCGCAAAATTCTATGTGAGACTATAAACTTGCTACACCAGTACAACCTTCCAACGCTGTACATGTAGCAGCTATTTACATGGGGAATTAAGATAGCATTTTTAAAAAAAAACTTCACAGTTTGCACTTCAAGCTGCTACACAAAATTTGAAGACTAAATATTCCCTGTAATCTAGAAAATATGCTCCAATGCAAGTGTATGGCACCTAGCTAAACACAGTACAGTACCAAAGTTACCATTGTACCAATATATCAGGTAGCCCTATAACATAATTGTTTATCTTAGAACCTACAGAGATTGAGGAGAGAAGGATGAAAAGAAGGAGAGATGGAGCTGACAAAATTACAGCCGGGAAGGGACAGAATGAAGAAAGGGATGGAATGTTATAAATGTATTACAAGTTTATTATGCTCTCTTTAGCATACTGTAAGCCTATATGAGGCAACTAACTCTCAGTGGCATAGGTACTGTAGGTCACTTGCTCCAAGGAACAGTACTACAGGTTAGGTACTTTCTCATGGATACATTTCTGGGACTTTTGTCAAAATGAAATCCAATGCCAGGATCTGTGATGAATATTACTAGTGTAGGTTTACTGCTTTTTTTTCTGCTCTAACTATCTATAGGGAACTTTGAAGACAAAAGCAATGATGGACAGGTCAGTTTATCTCTCATTGCCAGATGAAAAGGGCCAGGACAGTAGGTCATTATAAATAATACTTGACCAAGTCATTGCTGATTTGAATCACTTCCCTACTATTAGTATTTTGTAACGATGCACCAGGATGTTGTTAACCTACCAATGTACTGGTTCTCATCATGCCTTGTATCTTCACAACAGGATATGGTTCATAACCAACTATGTAGTCCATTTTGCATTCTTCAAGTGGTCTGATCCCAACAAGTGAAGAATCTCTTAGTCCCAAACAGACATATTGCATGTACACCTACAGTCTCTGTACGTTGTCCTTCAAAACATGCATTACAGGTCAAATACAACATGTTTCTAATAGGATTATAGGAGGATGACCTGTTTACTTGTAAACATCAATATGCACTACCATAATGTAACTTTCCTCAAATCAACATCACCTTCGTAAACCTCGATGCAAATTTAACGACCGAAAATGAACTGTTTTGAGTGAAAGTATATAAAACCCTTCATCTTCCCACACAATTGCAGTACTGTACATGAAATTACCCAATACAGGTTTAGTTTGATTCTTTATCTAACACTGTAACTACATGGAATAGATACTTCAGTTGCAATGTACTTCTGTATTTATAGCTTTAATAATATTAAACCAATTCAACTTTAAGATACTACTTCAACATTTCAATCACAGCCTCACCTACTGTACAGTAGGAGCTACTGTTCAATTTATTACGACAAAATCTTTGCATTGTATACTCGGCAACCATCTCTTAGGTCACTTTGAATTCGCTGTACGTACAGTACAGTATTCCATTTTTAAAATTTTCCTCTATAGATGTTCGGGATATATCTTTGCATAGCAGGGAGTGAATTATCAGGTATCGCATGGCAAAATGCTATGCAAAAAATTAAGTGGTCCAATTGCTCTTCAAGTACAAAGATGCTAAGAAGTTTTGCACACAGAAACTATAGTGTTTTCTATTAAAGGGACCATCTTCAGAGCCTTTAACACTGCTACACATAATGTGAACATTAAATGATTCTCTATATGTCATGGGCAGTGTTGTAAGTCACCATTACCAGTCATTGTAACACACTTTGTGCTAGGCTGTATATACTACACTACGGTGGATAAACGAGTGCCTAGAGGTTCACTATCCATGAATTGCATATAAGTTATAAATGTTAATCATTTAAGAGGTTCCAATCTCAAGTTCACCGTTGAAGGACAGACATATGTGAGGCTGTACTAGATGATATCCTCTAACACTGACCTTAATCATCTCCACTAGATGAAGTAGGTATACCCATGTTAATTGAGATGAGAGGGGCTGGTATGTATCTCTGGGTAGAGCTATCCAATTACAGCCTAAAGCTGCTGAGCATATATCTATGTACAGTATATATCTATTTATATATATATACATAGATATATACAGTATATATGTGTATACATAATACTAAGCTACTTCCGATGGTAAATCAGAATGTCGACTGCCAGCTCTTGTTCGTCTTTCCCTGTATGTTTTTGGCGTGATGCACAAAAACAAACTACTGTACACAGTTTAGAAGACAAAGTCATGGCATAATGTACAAACTCTTAAATTTATATCCCTGCAAGAATATAGAGATCAGGAAATAGTTATACCAGTGGCGTCATTGCTGTTGACTAGTAAAGTGCGTTAGTGTGGTAAGAGACAGGTTTGTAGGAGAGGAGTGAAATAAATAATTTCATATCATGATGCACCGAGAAATCATCCTACTTGAACTATAGATCCGACAAAATGGCCAATCAATATAACGCAAACTCAGCTCTGAATGTATGGCAGACTATGTTTACAACAGCACCTTAACGTTTACGGAATTTAATTTTAACCAAAATGTAAAAACTCAACAACACTACCCAGAATGCTAACGGTGAGTCCAATTTAGTGGACGGAAGACTGTGCACAAGAGGTGCAAAGTTTATATGCTTCTGTTCCACTTGGATGTCAGAAGATAAGTTTACTGAAGCTTTTGAAACTACTCTTTAAGTGGACTGTAAATATGTAAATTAACAACCAGTATGTACAAACGATACAGTAGTGATTTTGATGGTAGTAACTACCTGTGGACTCTTATTAAACAGAACAACAAATAGAGTTTGGTATTCTACCATACCTTCCCCTTGCAATCCAGTCCGGACACATGGAATTTCCAGTACAGTCGGTATATATCACAAAATACTTCTCAATGTCACAGGTTCACACTGTGCACTACCTCAGAGAAGGATATTAATTTCTCTTTCATATCAGAGTCTGCGATCAGATAAAAATATGCAAATACGTCTACGGTATCAAACGACTCGAGGATCCAAAACAACTGTTTATCTCCCAGCTCAGAGTAAACAACTTCTTCCAACGAGAGTAAACATTGGTTTGAACGACGCAGGGCATCGGTATAAAGGTTACTGTGTAGCCATCCACATGGTTAAAGTATTGCAGATATTAATAGAGTGGGGAAAAAAAGATACATACAGTCCTGTTATTCCCATTAAAAGGAGTTAGTCTGGTAAAGATTGTGAGAAAACTCGCAAAATGGTCAACATTTTTCAACTTCTTGTGTAAACTTGTCTACACAGCTTTGCCACTCACTAGAAACACATTATCCAATACAATCTTTCTCTGTGTTGAAAATGAGGATAAAACAAACTATCCACTAAATTAAAAAGTTTCTTCAAAAGTTCACCACCAAATGTGCTGTTCACACACCTTCTGGTGAAATTATCAGTTTAGTCTGCTCGCATCAAACAAGAATATTGGCAAATTGTCAAACTTTTTAAAATTCTTTTGCGACTGTCTGCACACTGGACTGTTTCACGTACAGAAATATAAATTTTTCTAGACTTAGGAAACATTCTACTGTGGCTCAAAAGGTACAAAAATAAGAACTTAGGAATTCCCCAGTTTCAACACGGTTTTTCAAACAATGTGTGTAAGTCATTTTAGCAACCTGAATCATTATACCGTAGTTCACTGGCAACTCCATTCATTCTTCTCAACTGCCTTCAGTAAACACTCAAAAACTATTCATTATACAAATAAATTCTTTTAAGTCGTTGATTCTACAGGAGGGGCATCAGGAAATCAAACAAATTATACAGTATACAGTATCTGTGCTAATGTTACCATATTAAGGCCTCAGTATATATGTGAAAGTAAACATTTGCTGAACATGCAGGTTCTGATACCAATACTAACTCCCTGTGATGGGACCTGTAGTCACTTTAACACAGCACTCCCATCTACTGTGCAATAAAAAAAATCTAATCTAGCACATATTGACAGCCTTGTGGAATTATTATTGAATTTTGAATGTCTTGAACTGACCATTAAACCCAAAACTCACCAGGTTTGGTATTTACAAGGAACATGCTTACCTGTCCCCTCACAACACAGTCATCACTCTCTCGCTCTGCTCATGCCTACAGCGAACTGATAACGTTTTTACACACTGATTAATGGCCCGTCACTTAGTACTACTACCACATACCATTTGAAATGTACTTTGGACGTACAAAAGAACCAACTGGGGCTGTTTACAAATAAGTCGGTGTCCGTATTAACTAACTTAAATCGATAAACAAAACTTTCATTTTGCTTGTTCTTTGCAAATGAGCTAATTCCTGCGAAAAAGAAATAGTGTACATCATCTTGGTCCGAATAATGAGGCTAGCCTGTCAAAGCTGAAAGATATGATGTAGGTACAGTATTGGTCTGTGCATATTTAAAATAGAATGCAAATAGCGGCTTAAAATCGTAAGGGTTCGAAACTGGACATCTTTCTCTTCGCCTCAAGCAAAACAAAAGACACTCCCCTAATCTTTTTTTCCGCCACTTAACTATTAATATTTGTGCAGCCCAACTTTAATAAATATTACCAGAGTTTATTCCCTGCACCCATCAATAATATTCCTGTGCACAGGAGATCCACGAGTCCAAGCTCAGAGCGTTGTACATTTACTGTAAACCACAGCAAGAACCGTTTGAACAATTGGAAACAAAAGGCAAATGTTAACTTAACCCCACCTTGTGCAGGATATCACTGAGACTAAACTAACAAAGTGCAGTACGGTATCAATAGTGATTGATGTACAGTACTGTAATCCTAACAATTGAAGTTGAATCATAATTAAACTTTCTTTCACGCCCTCGGTTACTGTCAGTGATTCATTTTTGTAGTTCTGTCAGGATATGTTATTATCCTAGTAGCCTACCCTTCACTTGCTTAATGTTTTCAAGGATGTTACTGTATGAGTTTGACTGTTAAGTATAAATCTAGCCAGTAAAGTTAAAGAGTAATATGCCAAGATTCCTCATGTTGCATAGTTTCATGTGTGTTACGGCCGAGCAAATATAGCTACTTACTATACCTAACAGCCAGTCTTATTCTTGTTTTAGCCTATTGTGTTTGTAATACAGTGGTCAGCTGTCTCCACACATCGTGACCACTAGGGGGATTCCCAATAAGCCTGTTGTAGAGCTAGCTGCTGACAAGAACCCCATATCCCGCATCTCTTACTGTACGTTACTGTATGAGTTTGACTGTTAAGTAATCTAGCCAGCATCTCCAACACAATACCTAAAGGTAACTGTAACTGAAGTGTTGATTAAACGGCTGGATGAGTCTCTCCAGTTCTTTGACCACTACTATAATTTGCATTCAGAATGTACAGTAGTGAAATGAAATAAGAATCCAATAGTGAACGTGCAATGTTCCTTTAAAAATATCCACGTGCATTTAACATGCAGGCTGTATAGCAAACTCAATAGCAATATTAAGGAAAACAAGTGTGTCAAAAGCACCACACATACTGTACCATACTCATCACACCATCCTCTCCAGAAGACGAGAGCGTCGGCCTCTCTGATTACATCGCAGCCAAAGATTTCCTGCTTTTAATGACCATACCGTACTCACTTAATTGACAGACCTGTTTCACTTCCCATATAGGCAGCTGGGTATGATGGTAATGCTGTACACACAGTATATTTGACTGAAGAAATATATCGTTATCATTCCTTCCTGGGTGGTAGATTCTGAATAGGGTGTGAGTGGGCAGTGCCCAGGGAGCAAGGGTGCAGTGCTAAAACGTTCCAATGTGTAGTTAGGTAGATGGGAAAGTGCAGATGTGGAGTGGGAGACAGGAGCAAAAGTAAGTATTAGATTGTTACAGTATCACCAACATGTGTGATAAGTTGTTCAATGATCTTGATGACCAACAGATCCAAAGTTTGTGAATCAACAATCAATCACTAATGAGTGCACATGATTTCATTAAAAATAAATATATCATATGAATAGATGTAATCCAGTTTAGAGAAGGACTGAAGTGTGGTGGTTTCACTTAGCGTTGTGCGGTAGTCGGATTTCACACAACCGGTAGTGTTGCAACATGAATCCCGGTATCGTAACTACAACCGGTATTTTCCTCAACTTTCATCTACGGTTCAAAGCACTTAGTTACGAGGCTGTCAATGTCATACATTCAATATGCATAGCCTAGGCTATGCACATACTCTTACACGCACGTTTATAAAAAAAA
>KN888745.1:14312-35008 GCA_000934455.1 Apostichopus parvimensis | reverse complement strand
CAGATCTGGTACATCTGGGCAATAAGGAGTAAGTCTGGAGCACTATGTGGGATTTGACTAGCCATGTTTGGTCCAGATCTGGTACATCTGGGCAAATAAGGAGTAAGTCTGGAGCACTATGTGGGATTTGAATAGCCATGTTTGGTCCAGATATGGTACATCTGGGGCAATAAGGTGTAACTGTGGAGCACTATGTGTGATTTGAATTGCCATGTTTGGTCCAGATCTGGTATATCTGGGGCAATAAGGTGTAACTGTGGAGCACTATGTGTGATTTGAATAGCCATGTTTGGTCCAAATGTAGTATAATAACTTTCACATAGATATTAAAAATAAAACAACCAACATAAAAATAATGTGCACTGAGAACTTACAACTGTTTATTACAGACAGTACAGAGCCATTTTTTGCCAGAAGGTGTGAACACTTGACAGTCATTGCAAACTTTATTGTTGCATTTGGAACAAATCTCGCCTGAGTCAAAGAAAAATCCAAGCTCCTTTCGACACCGGTGACAGACCTTCTCGTCTCCATTTTCCTCTCCTCCTGTCTTGACAGCCCCTTCCTTCCTGAGTTGATGTAATTCAGATTTCAGTTTCCTGTAGACAGATCAACAAACAGAACATGACATAGAGTATAGACAAGCACATGTTAAACACATGATATGATATGATATGATGATGGACAAACACATGGAATGGAAGACAAACACATTGTATAGAAGACAAAACCTTGATAAGCACATGATATGATGGACAGACACATGACATGGAAGACAAACACATAGTATTAAAGACAAAAACTTTATAAACACATGACATGATGGACAGACACATGACATGGAAGACAAACACATTGTATAGAAGACAATACTTGATAAACACATGATATGATGGACAAACGCATGACATGGTAGACAAACACATTGTATAGACGACAAAACCTTGATAAACACACGATATGATGGACTAACACATGACACTGAAGACAAACATGGCATAGAGGATAGACAAAGACATGATAAATACATTCATGATATGGTTTGGACAAACAAATGGTAAAGATGGAAAAAATGGATGGTGGAAAAATCCGCTCGAAAAATCCGCTCGAAAAAAACGATCTAGACACCTTGGATGGAAGAATGAGAAGGAAGGGGGGTGACCGGAGGAGGTTTACCAGGACATTCTAGGCACGGTAGAATGAGCGTGCTAAGGTTGTGGGGAGACAGGTAAGCAAGGAACGAAGTAAATATAACATTGTTGTAGACAAACAAGGTATAATGACAGGCATACACATGTTATGATGACAGACAAGCACATCACATGGTGGCAGAAAAACATATAAGACAAACAGATGATACGGGAGACAACCTCATGACATGATGACAGACAAATATATCATGAATATGGTGGCAGACAAATATATATAACACCGAATATTTGATTGATCGGTACTGCACATTCGATTAAATGGTGCCGCACATTCGATTGATTGGTATTGGTAGACAAAAGATGACATGGGACACAACCACATGACATGGATGATATAGGAGACTATGGCAGGGACAAACACATCACATGATTGTGAACAAACACAATACAACACTGATTTATATGGCCAAACGAAGATGCTTTGGTGGGATTTTATATGAAGTTCCATCAATTTCATCATGTTGAACTACAACAATGTTAGTCCACCCACTGGTAATATCCATCAGACTACTTGGTAGGTATAGCAATATAAATTAAATAATAAATATTGGGAAATGCCCCAGATAAACTACATCAAGGCACAAACAGTATGATGGACATGCAACAGTCATCACCCAGGTAACTTACTTCACATGCAAACATAAACAACTGAACTCAGAGAACCACATACAACACAACTACAACTCAGACCCACATATAACACAACTACTACAGTAAGAGAAGAAAACAGACTGGTGGTTAGCTTGTTAGAGAATTCACAAAAATCTGATACACAATGATCACCATTTAAATCAAGTTATATGAAAACTGGGTATGAAGGGATGTTGTCAAGTGATTATAAAAGTATAATGATATAGTGCATAAACCAACTTGAATCTGACACACCAAACAAGGTTACTTGGTATTAAAATGTTAGTAGTGATATGAGTTATAGAGTTAGTGGAGACAAGATACATAACTTCAGTACCGAGGTGATGAAAATAAAATTATATACACATCATTCAATATAAGTAAATTAAAAGAGCAAAGTGGGATATTATATAACAATTAAAAATTTTTAATTTTGTTGGTATAGTGATTGACAGCAGTCTATGAAAGGGACAGATATCAGATATGTATCTTTCTGCAATTTTTGGTCAACTTTAGTGCATGTAGTTTTTAGTGCCAATTTTAGTGCCCACTAGCGCAAAGGCGTTCTCAAAGTAAGCTTCTCAACCCTGTCAGATCTTCAGGCAAACCTTCAAAGCTTAGAGACAGCATATAATACTTTCCTGAACTCTCTGTGAATTTGTATAGCTTTTAGCCAATGAATGTCTTTCACATTCGACAGGAATATCTAATGGCTTAAATTTTAGTTTTTTGCTCATTGGTTAAAGCTGGGGACTTTGTATCCCATGTAAACCTTTATCTTTCTCATGCAATTTTAAAAATATATCCTATTACCAAATAGTGCATAGTGCATATATAGTAATGCATGTAGTTGTGCCAAACAAAGCAATTAATATAACACACGATGTATAATTATACTACACTGTACCTTTCAATCTCACTGTCACGTTTGTGGAAAAACAAAGGCAATATACTTTATCAATAAAGTCACTCATTAACATCATTAGTGGGACAAATAACTGATTTAACTCAGAGGTTGGACATCTCTGGGGAAATATTCAGAAATACCAGGAAAGAATGGTAAATACTGGGAAAAACCAGGAAATACTGGTGAATACACAATCATGTGATAAAAAACAACTATAGTTAAGTGATCACTAATTACACTGATTTCCATGAAATAGTGTCTCTTATCCAGTAAGGATCAATTATAGTATAACTTACTGATTTGGTTCATCTAATAATTCCTCTAATTAAAGAAGTTCCTACCCAACCAGCTCTGCACCTATTGAGCGAGTCATCTCCAACTTTGGGACAATACAAACTAAACTACGGAATAGACTTGGTCTGCAAAATGGTGCAAAAACTGGTCATGTGCTCTAGATTTTTGAGAGCTAGAGCAGTGGACATTGACTGACCTGTGATGACCTCGCCACTAAAACTTTTTGAATAACTGCAACATATCTTTCCAGATTTAAAAAATTCAGATTTTCATCCACGAATAGCATTGACTACAGTCAATTGTTTTCATATAAAAAAAGTTGGGAGGAAAAGTTGAAAAGTTTTCATAATTTGAATTCGAAACATGTCTTGGTCAGTATTGCTTTTACAGGATTTGAACATAAGACGTACCTACAAGTTTTGATTATATACCTCTTTTTTGTCATTTCTGGGTACTTTGGTATAAGTTGCTGTTATATAATTACTTTAGCATGAATAAAGAACTACATGTAGAACATTCAGTTGTTAAATATGTCCTAACATTTCCCAGTATTTCCCACCTGTGGATAATATTTCCCGGACAAGAAAAAACAGGCGGTATTTCCCGGCCAAACCCTAAGTTAAATAGCCTTGCATACTGACCATAAGCCAGCCATGGAAACATTTGAAAGTTTTGCATTAAACATAGTTTGGATATAAATTCCTGAATAAATATAGTAAAACCCACTAGCTCTGCTCCATTCATCTCAACCACTCAAATGAAACAGCTTAGCCAGATTAGATGTGTTTCATAAGTACATATTGTACCTACCATGTACCTCTCATGTTTGCTTCACAAAGGCCACTGCTATATTTGGCATTATAGTACTAAATTAAGGTACTGAAACAGGAAAGGTGCTTAATACTATATCATGCACAACACAGTGAATCATCCAAGCTTGGTATTGCACACAGTACAGCTACTACCTACCACATACTGTTCAGTATAGCACAGGGCACATGAAAAACTGAATCAATTCTGGTCAAGGTCTGCTTCAAAAATGTAACAAAAATTAGATGTAAAGGTATTTAAAATGATATATAGCTGAGCCTGCAATACTGTATAGCTGTGTGCAGGTGTGATATTGTGTAGTAATATCACTAAAACGACCGCCATCATTACATGTACCTAGGTATTTAAAATGATATAGCTGCTGCAATACTGTATAGATGTGTGCAGGAGTGATATTGTGTAGTAATATCAAGACCTCCATCACTACATGTAAAGGTATTTAATATGATATAGCTGTTGCAATACTGTATAGCTGTGCAGGTGTGAGGTTGTGTAGTAATATCACTACAAAAAAACTCCACCATTACATGTAAAGGTATTTAAAATTATGTAGCTGCTGCAATAATGTATACAGTAGCTGTGTGCAGGAGTGATATTGTGAAGTAATATCACTACAAAGATCTCCATCACTACATGTAAAGGTATTTAAAATGATATATAGCTGCTGCAATACTGTATAGCTGTGTGCAGGTGTGATATTGTGTAGTAATATCACTACAAAGACCTTCATCATTACATGCAAAGGTATTTAAAATGATATATAGCTATTTGACATTTAACACAAGACAAAGATCATTGAAAGATCATTGAAATTATTTCAATGCCTCACCATCAGACAGAGGGTAATATTCTGTACCGAAAAATCCCCAATTGAGTAGCACATTTGCTTGTTTTCTTATATTAGCTTTATTTGCTTCTTTGGTGATCTGCTACAACTATACTGTGGCAACATGGAACACTTACTATATTTTTTAAATCAATGGCTTTCATAAAGACATGGTTTTCCCACAGGCAGCATTTTCATCACCACTGAACATTGACCTGACCCCCCTCCTCCTCCACCATTACAAATCTGTGTTAGGTACCTGAAGGGTGGTGATTATCGTACATAGGACCTGCACTACCTTATTGCAATTTGGGTATCCGATACAGAATATTACAAAAGGGATATATATTTCAGCATAGAACATGTAAGCATGATACAAGTAAACAGCATGACATTACAGAATACAAAAAGAATAAACAAGAAAATAATAACTCCTTCACAAAAAGTACACTGTTTGTGGGGACATATAACTATTAACAGTACTTACAGTAGCTGGCACCATAGAACTTCCATACCAACAAATGATATTCTCTCATGAATAATAATTACACTGTGTTTCTCCTATAGAAGGGTTTGATGGTTGAATGTCTATACTACCATTGAATTTACAAATATATCCATGGATATTTATCCAGTCATTCAGCACCATATATAGTTCCATATCACTGATAATTCTAAACATTAGTACATTGCTCTGTAATGCTGTTTGCTTAAAGCCTATCTACTAACTGATACACATGCTGTATACATACCTTCAACAATGGTATGAAATTTCTACAACAAGCAGATTACATTATTATCCACAATTCAACTTTTCATTGAATGGATCAAGTATCAAAAAGTCATAAACTACTGTTCTTTTTTATCACTTTCAATAGTTAAAAACTTGAATAAAATGTATATACTGTATATTGCATAAAAATCATGTGTTTGAAACACCATATATTTGACTTGCATGCATTGTGAATGTGATTTACAATCTCAACATGACACAGATTAAAAGTGCCTTATCAATTTTCATGATACATAGGTTAAAAACTGTTTCAAAGAAAAGTATTCTCCATTCTAGATATTTAGACGTGCCAATACTGTTTGCAAACATTTTTTACGTTATGATGAAATTTGGTTTATATATATCTTGCAAGTGTAATTTGAGTGCTTTTTAGATTTGTGGATAATTGAAGAGTGAAGGCTCTGACAGATATAACTTTAACACCAATGAAACATGTTGTGCATGCATGAATATCTTACTGGTTAAGACTGTATGATCCACAAGAAGTGAGTGATCCGTGTGAGATGAAAACCATGATAGATGAATGAAGGAGAGAATGGAGAGAAGTAAGAAACATCCACTGATCATGAAAATGGATGAAATGTATTATAATTCAATCAGGTAAGCTAATTGCAAGACAGGCTGAAAATATATCAGAGAATCCAGAATGCACTTGCTGTATATCGATATGAAATGTGTTTGAAAACTGTGAGGAGGAAATTTGTTAAAGTACATGAAAAATAAGGGAAAACTGATTGGGAAATATTTAGACAAGGCTAGAACTACTGGTTCAAATCCCATTCTAACCATAAATTACTTTGCTCTTTTCTACAGATGAAATATATTGTACTTACATATGCATTGACTACAGTATGTAGGGGTATGGCAATTGTTGCTGTCATGCAGTAACAAATGAGCATTAGGGGCATTATGGCATATGGATAGGGGGCACCAAAGGCATGCCGAAGGTTACTCTGAGCTATGGAGTGCATGGGATTACAAACTTTATCAAGTATGCACCATCTCTCATGAGCTGAGAGAAGAAACCATCCAAAAGTAAATTTCAACTAAGTTGATTGATCCAAAATAACATATACTTGTATGTTTTGGCAGATTTGTTTGCTTGTGTGGAAAATTAACCTAAGGATTTAACATTAAAATGTAACATTAAAGGTGGCAACCTCTTCCTCTGTTCTGTATGACTAGCAGACTCTCTGCAGTCCACTTCTACCAACCAATCACAGGCAAGCTGTAGCCTGTCATACCACTGATGTTCAGAGAGGTACAGTAACTGGTTGTAACCTATTCTAAATATCTCTTTGATGGATACAGTGCCAGCTATCTCGTTACATCTTTACCTAGGAGTAAATTACATAGTACTCTGAGTGACACAAAGGTACCTACTGTAGCCCAACACAGAAAGCAGCTTTAAAGATATAACAAGTTGGATACTACACAAAACTAGCCTTTCCAGTGAATCAGGCAAGAATCAGATTAAGAGTATCAAGGTAGCCCTACAAAGAGAAGAGCTTACAATATGTTGTCATGGTGTTCCTTGGTAGGAATTAAAGAGCACTCTAGACACATCTAGTGGATTAGTTAGAAGCTGTACATTGTACAGTACTTAGCAAATGATGACAGTTTCCCTTGAAACATTTACAATCAGAGAGGCAGAATACCTTATAACCTAAACCAGCTATATGTTGGATGCAAACCATGAGCATGAATGTGATGAGTACAAACTTTGAATCACCAGGCATCCATAGTGTATAATACATGTATATGGTAGCATTATAATACAAACTGTGTGTACTAACTTAACAAGTCAAATCACATACAGTGTTCTCCATCTCATTCGCCAGCATCTCATGAGTCTTACTGGACACAGTTTTTCAAATAAATTGCAAGTTCCTCTTATATAGCAGACAATCAGAACCATTAAAACCTCACAATAATATTTGAAACAACAGAACAATACTCTGAGCCTTGACACGACAATTTAGCAATGAGAGCCCTATGACCTTGAATGACACGGAGAAGTTAAAATGAGTGGCACGTTCTTTCTTTGGAAAACCATCAAACAGATCTACCATCAAAAGAGTTGTTCAAGCAGAGTTGTTTTAATACTACTGTACGTGTCATAGCTTATAGTACACCTGTAATGCAAGACTGCCAGGTTATATGATACAGCCTACAGCAGCTACATAGATTCATACTGACAAATATACTAATAAAATGGTTTTAATATATTCAAAAGGATAATATTAATCAAAACCATGCCATTGATCATGTATAAAATGAATGTAATAAAATGACTATGAACAATTCTTGATGCTTGAACATCATTAAGGTAAGAAAGCTGAATGATTCATTCATTGTTCTCAAGACATTCTCAGAATATGACACTAGGAAATGTTACTTTTAATTTCAGTAAAGGAACTGTTAGGCTGACGATATATTACCGACACAAGTACTGTACCTGAAGGTTGTATTCATAAAGGGCTAATTACATCAAATTATTCTGCACACATACATGAGTGTAAACTACAGACTTAACTCCACTTCATATAATTCACCAACTGATCTTCACAGCAGGGTGTAACTAACGGGTTAAACTGTACTAAGTGAGCAAATGGAGATTAGGAAACACTGATGGCTCGGCAATCTAGGATCAGGGATCTTAATTACAAAACAAAATAATTCTGAATCAATCTCAAGAAAACACTGTACAGTAAGTAAGGTTTATGTACTGTATATATGCAGTACATGCATACAAGAATGTACAATAAATACTATGAGGTCAAAGCCATTCCTGTATTGTACATTAGTCTGTGATTGTTTGTAAGTCACAGATCATTACGTAACAACAGACATTACGTAACAATTAAGACATGCATGTTAAACATGTCAAGTTACAACAGTCTATAAAACATGAATGTTCTATATCACAGTCAACACCAAACATAATTGACAGATTCATCAGCAAGTAAACCTGTGTCATTAATCAAAGTGTGACATGTGACAGTAATGATTGGTATAACAGTTCTTTTTTGGTTGATTAATGAGGTCTACACATCTGGTGATTTCAAAAATCCATAAGCCGTACAGCAGCTTTGAGGAAGTGTAATGAAGATTCTGGATTTAATTTCATTAGGTAGCATGTATAGTTTCTATTCCAGCAGGACCTGAGTAACAGATGCTATGTAGCTGGAGTAGTCAACACTGCAATGAACATGAATATATACGACAATTCTTATTTTGTTCAATGTTCGTTTCTCGTGGTAACTTTTATTATAAACTACAGTATAGTCTGATGGTATTGTACGTTTTCAAACAGTTTGAAATGAAGATGCGGTCAACGGTAAAATCCATTCCTACTTTTATCATTATCATTGAAAGATCTGCGATAGTACCAGCAAATCTATAGTAACTCTATATCATAAAGACCCACTTGACACTGTACTACTGAGTACTGAATACTTCATATAAACTAGATCGCTGATCTGAAGGTATGAGATACTATCCCTACAGTAAGTAGAATCATTTGCTGACATCTTCACTGGCTGAGTACTTCTGTATTACAAATGCTACTACTGGTTACAAAAGTCTTTGGAACACTCTTATAAGATGCTTCCATTTTATGGGGAAAAAACAGAGGTCTGTGTTGCAGTTGATGAGTTTACTACAGCTGCATTGAGAAATGACCATATCATGTCTGACTTTATTGCAAGTATATACTGTGGCTGGTTGAAATTCACGACCATATTCAAATTCTCAATAAAAATCAGCAAGCAATATTTCAACCAGGTGTGTCAGGGAGTTTCTTTAGAACTGTTTGAAAACATGCAATGTGCTGGTAGCCAGTTCAGTGACAGATTTTTCCTAGCGATCTACATGTAAACTCTAGATACATGCTAAGACTTTGATCAGTAGTATGTACAGTCAACTGTTGCAGCATATACAACGCAGATATCTAATACAATCTTTAAAGTTACCATCATGTCAGATACAGTAATTGACAATTCCTCAAGTCTATGGATTTGTTGGCCTTACATTAACATCTACAGGGTTTGTTGGCCTTAATGTACATTAACATCTACAGGGTCTGTTGGCCTTTCATTAACATATACAGGGTTTGTTGGCCTTACATTAACGGTCTAATACCTACCATTACATACCTACCATGTCTCCTATGTGTAACAATAAGACCTATTAGCTCCAAGATGATAACATTTCCATCCAGTCACTGCTGATACACTACAAGTATTAAGTTACAACTCTATCCAGACACTGCTGATACACTACAAGTATTAAGTTACAACTCTATCTACAGACAGTAATACAGAATCTGCTCGTACAGAGAAAGACCTCATGAAAACATTTTCCTGACTTACCTTGAAAATATGCCAAGATATGCAAGTCCCTCCTCCATGGACACTGGCATGGTGAAATCTTTCTCTTCACCCTCATCAATCATCTCCTCAATTTCTTCCCTACTCTGTTCATACCCATCCTCCTCATTCACATCCAACTCCCCTTCTCCTAACTCCTCCAAGGAATCATTAGCTTGTTCCATTATCTCCTCATCTTCAATGTCTCTCATATCCTCATCCTCTGAGAAATCACTCTGATCATCATATCCACCTTCCTCATTATCCTCCTCCTCCTCCTCCTCCTCCTCCTCCTCCTCCTCATCATCATCGTCATGATCACCATAATCATCTTCCTCATAAGCGGCACTTCCCACCATTAACAGTCCCTTTGTACCTGATAAACCAGGAGACAGATCATCCTCTTCTTGATGTGGTGTGTCTCTATTCGCATCGATACTGTGATATACTGTGTCGCCATCAGACGGTTCTTGATTAGATACAGAAGTTTCTTTTGAAAGATCACCATAATCTTCCACCTTAATGATGGGTACATCAGGCATTAGTCCTTCATCTTCAATAATGCTATCTCCCTCGTCGACATTGGTCTGGGAGAAGTATCCGATATTTCTATTTTCCTCTCCAGAGGTATCTCTCCTACGCTGATGTCGTCCTTTTTTCTTTCCGATGAGAAATGGATCGTCCACCACATCGTCTCCGATGTCGTCACCATCCCCATCTGTGCTCAATGAGGACACTGAATGATCGATGTATGTTTCCTTATAATGACCTTTTTGGGAAGGGTCAATTGTTCTCAGACTTTCCATTCCATGAGAATGACTGTTGTCGTCAACACCTGAGTTTGAAGCTTTATTTACATCATCATGGTGAACATGACTCTGTCTCTGATCATCGGCAGCACCTATAGTAGAACCAACCTGACCGTTACTTGTGCCTACCACAGTCTGTTCAAAGGAAGCTACCAATGCCCCCGTCTTTTTGGTACCAACGTTGGGTGTTCCCTGAGTCTCTTCATGTTCATTTTCACTTAAATCATGTACGGATGTCTCATCATGATGGAGTTTAGTATTCAATACTGGTTTGGATTTTATCGGTGGGAGTGTCTGTGTTCCAGGTATCTGGTCACTTTCTTCATAATCCTGGCTGTCCTGTGTCGTCCAACTCTTTGGAGGAGGAACTGGAGGTAGAGACCTTCCAAGGGGCCCTTTTGACTGAGAATTGCCACTCCGAGAGGGTTTGTCGGGTACTACAGGTGGAACCGTTTGCATATTTGCGCTTCCGGAAGAACTACTACCATCTAATTGGGTTGATCCTGTTGGAGTTTTATCCAGGAGAGGAGATGAGTTGGAAGCTATTGCTCTCCCCTCCACTGTAGACCTACCTGCTTCTTCATTCAGCGAACTCCTGGATCTGCTGGTCTCAGCAGTTTTTAAGTTTGAGTGTCCATTTTTGAGGGAGCTGAAAAGTTCACCGGTAACATTCGCAGGAAGGACAGATTTATAAATTTGGGATGGTTTCTTACCGTTCTGATTATCCAAGCCATTTTGCAACATTTCTTGTCTAAGAATTAGTTCCTGGACAGGTTGTACACTTCCTTCAGCCATTCCTTTAGTGTGATGACAACAATTCCTACAATAATGTCAACACTGTTATGGATAACTCGAATGTTACCTTCCTGGCATGCTTGGTACACTAGTCATGCTGTACATACTGCAATGTAGTAATTTTCCTTTATAACACAATAATTATAAAAGTTTGTTAAAAACTGTAGAAATATTGTGACTGTTGTATATATTTTAAATACAACATGTTTCACTGGTATATCATCCATATTCCTGCTGATGAAAGGTATTCAAAATTCATTGGCTGAACAGCTACTATAATCCATAGAAAAGTGTAACCACTGCTTGGTAATTAAGTTCAACTGCTAACATGGTAAAAGTACATCAGTTTCTATGATACAGTAGTCCATGTAGCATACGTGCAACTGTGAATTAAACTCTTACTGAAAAGTTCGCAAGTAGAGACTATAAAACAATCAATTTTTTTTCACTTTTCCATTTTCACTGTAAATAACGCCCTTTTTCTATTGTTCCATATGACGTCATCTGTTCAGTAGGACAGTAAGAGGTGGATGCACTAGGTATATTCTCACATCACCTGTCAATGCAGCCTATACCAAAAAACATCTGGTTACCGTGGTGACAACTAAATGAGGTGAAATACTGAAAATCACAGCTGCAAACTCACACATCAAGAATTAGCACTATTGATGCTAACCTTGGACAGTAAATAAACATCACCTACATAATTTGACAGTTTACCTAACTATGTAAATGTAGGTCTGTTACAGTCGTAGGTTAAAAGTAGTTCTTTGTGAAGTAATTTAGTAAGTAAAGGGTAAGCCATAGGTATATTAGTGAGAGCAGGAAACATCCCCCTCCCCCCATCAAATCAGATCTTTGTGAAAGTGTGTCAAACCAAACAACCCTACCCTCCCATTAACCCCCCCCCCCCTAAATTTCCTAGGATTACTAGGAACCATTCCCACAATTCATGTATGTTTGCAAAGTTGTGTGAGCATGCCCTACCTGGAACCACTCTAACTTTCTTGCCACACCTGTATAAGTTGTGGTCTCCACAATCATTAAATGATGAAAAGACTACAGTACAGGCACATAGCGGCAAAGGGGGCAGCCGCCCCCCCTTGAGCATATTTTTAATTTTTTTTTTTAATGTTTTTATGATATCGCTAGTAATTTCAAAAGAGAAAAATGCTAAGATGTAACTTACAAGACGTGGGAAGTGCCATTTCCAGTGATCTGGGAGGCATTTTCAGCCAAAATTTTCTTGTACGCTTCGCGCCAACCATGGTGGCACTACGCTTAGATAGTATGCAATGCTGTATCTACGGCTCTGAAAATTTTTCTACATTTTCGCCCCCCCCCTTGGCAAATTCCTGGCTACGCGCCTGCTACAGTACTTAATTAGTGTTAATTATTTTCACATACAGTAATTATGAACTATTATGCATGACTGGTAGTTTGGCAATGAGGCATTTACCATAAAAATAATGGATACTATGGGGGAAAACTGTAAGGCTTCATTACTGAATATCTAGTGTTCATGTTGGCAAGATGATTTGTGTTAAATTAGTGATATTGAATTGCAAAAGTACATTCTAGTCACAAATTTATGCTGGTATGAAAGACTGGCTCACACTGTTAATAGATTTTTAAACTTTCGAAACATAAGGTCTGTATGCTTTGCTATAATTGGCGATGTTAAATAATCATTTAGCAATAGATACATAATATTAACCTCCGTTCTTTTTACAAAAATGCACATGTGACCATTTGCATCAACAGATCAAAGGCTAAAAATTCATGAAATTAGCTAAAATTCCACATTTTTCAACTGTATATCCGATGATACAATCTTGTACTTCTTGACTTTTGATTATGTTCATGGCAATGTGTTTAATTACAGTTTACATGTTACAAGCTTCATAATATATATAGATTCAAGCCACACAATGTATTTTAAAATAAATGTGCATATGAAATATCATGTACACAGTACTACAAGTACCACAGTACTACAGTAACACAGTACTACACAAGTACCACAGAACTATAAGACCAAGAACCTAGGTTCCAATTCCCTACGAAAATCACTTACATAGGAAATCCGGACAACAAAACGCACGATGTTGGCACTTTGGATGGTAGAATGAGAAGGAAGGGCATAGACCCGGGGGGGCGGGGGGTGGGGGTCTGGTCATAGAGGGCGCACAGTGTTAAAAGGTTAGCAGTTCATTCTAGGCACAGTAGGTGCTAAGGTTGTGGGGAGACAGGTAAGCTAGGAACGAAGTAAATTCATTAATTTATTCATTAATTGGACTACAGTCTTCACTTTGAGAAGATATGGAGGCCAGCTGTTGCTACTTCAGTGTATTTCTGCCAAGAGGCATGTACTGGTATACAGCACTACTATATAGGTGCCAACAGTACTGTACATGTACAGTAGGTGCCTACAGTACTGCAACCAACGTATAGTATACATCTCAAGTATTTACGTAATATAAAAACAAATGCCAGTAGCTAATGGCAATCAATCTTTTCAAATTGTCAAGCTCTGCAATTTGTGCTGGGTAGGGAATTTTGTGTCATTTACGATATATATTATGTTGATGTTCCCTCATATCCGTCGTGCTCTAACTAAATTTGCATAGTGGTTGCAATCATGTCACTAAGTCCTGTACTCCTAACTAACAAATCGATAAATGGTTTAATCTGCTCACTGTAGATTTAATATAAGGAATGCACATGAAGCTGTTAGTAAAAATTAGTTAGTAAAAAATAATTGTTAACAAAAGTATTTTCACCTATGTTGAACAAATACACAAGTTCCAACTAGTGACTATCAAAACAGGTAATCGATTCACCAACATCCATGGCACAATGCATAGCGTGCGTGGTTGTTGCCTGTGATTGGCTAACAACAGCCACAGAAATGTACCTTAACACAAACTCATAAGAGAATAATGGTTCTTGCCTGTGATTGGCTGACAGAGAAACACAGAAATCTACCTCAACACTGACTCATTAGGTGACAATGGTTTTTACCTGTGATTGGCTGAGAAAACCCACAGAAATGTACCTTAACACAAACTCATAAGAGAATAATGGTTCTTGCCTGTGAATGGCTGACAAAGAAACACAGAAATATACCTCAACACTGACTCATTAGGTGACAATGGTTCTTACCTGTGATTAACTAACGAGAGCCACAGAAATGTACCTCAAAACACAAACTCATATGAGAATAATGGTTCTTGCCTGTGAATGGCTGACAAAGAAACACAGAAATGTACCTCAACACTGACTCATTAGGTGACAATGGTTCTTACCTTTGATTGGCTGAGAAAACCCACAGTAAGAAATGTATCTTTACACAGTTTCATCAGGTGACAATGATGAATGTGATGAGGAAATTTTAAAATGTCAGGAAGTAAACTAGCTATTGCTGATTCCTTCAGAAGTTAGGAGCAGGGAATATTCCAAACCCTTTACCTAAAACTCATCAATTATCATGCCATTGACATCCTCTCACTTTCCCTTCGATCGGAGATGACATTCATTCTCCTTTCTGTGCCCGTACCAGAGAGAATATCAAACCAGATCTAACTATGATCCCTCTACTGCCAAATAAAAGGCTACCCTACAAGTATGTAGCTGCTCTGAATAAAGCCATCTTCATCTTGTTGTCAGTACTATCTAGTTTTATACAGATGAATACTTACTTCACCCTTTGTTCTTCCCTCAGTCTCTCATTTTCATCTCTGAGGATGACAGCTTCGATGATTTCTCTCTCTTCATCGTCCAGGTGGTCTAAGTTCAACATCTTGGTTTGCCTGTATTTACCAGCTCATTGTCTATATAACCTGAAGTGACTGGGCAAGCCCATTGGCAGACTGTAAAAGGGAAAACCAAATAATCGAAAGTTCATCAAATATAAGAAATGAATACATTCTGAAGTGTAACTATAACGATCATGTATGATCAGTACAGTAATGATTATGTATGATCAGTACAGTAATGATTATGAATGATCAGTACAGTAATGATTATGAATGATCATGAATGATCAGTGCTGTAATGATCATGTATGATCAGTATAGTAATGATCGTGCATGATCAGTACAGTAATGATCATGTATGATCAGTACAGTAATTATCATGTATGATCAATACAGTAATTATCATGTATGATCAATACAGTAATTATCATGTATGATCAATACAGTAATGATCATGTATGATCAATACAGTAATTATCATGTATGATCAGTACTGTGATGATCATGTATGATCAGTACACTAATGATCATGTATGATCAATACAGTAATTATCATGTATGATCAGTACTGTGATGATCATGTATGATCAGTACACTAATGATCATGTATGATCATTAGTACTGTAAGTCAGATCATCATTCAAGAGATTCAACAATGATTGTACAGTAATTGCCAAAGATAATCACTATACTGAACACCCCACAAAGAATAATTGCAAGTCAATAATGTAAGCTTATCTCCAGATTAAAATAGATCTCTAATACATCCCAAGTAAATCCAAATGTTTGAATAAGTTTGCCAGAAACAAAACAAATTAATTCAACAATGTTCACCACTTGTCAGTTGAATTACAGGTGCAACAGAGTAAAAAATAAAAGACACTCATAACAAGCAAACAGTGTGGAATGAAGATCATTCTATATCTAGAAAAGAAGGAAAGTTCTTCATTTGATTACAAATTGTAACTGAACTAGACACTGAAGATGTGCAGTTTCTCCTTTAGAAGGTTTGCCCACTGTAGATTTGTTTTGACTGTGCAGACACACAGCCCAGTTTAGCAGTACGACATCCAGAAAACAAACTCGTAACAGAGAAAACTATTTACAGAACAGACTACCACTCCTCCTTATAAAGTTTACTTTGAGCCCACATAAGACAGTAATTGAGACCAATGCTAACAGCACACCCACATATCTTCAAGTGTGACTTTGACGATCACCAATTATACAGCTTACTAAGTGATATGCAACACACGTACGCCATACCAGCTTTCTTACATAAATGCCAAACATACCGTCAATACGTTAGTCACTTGCATCTAGATTACCTGGAACTAAGTAATGGACCATAGAGACTTCAATTCAGTACTGCCCGAAACATACATATACCAATGTTAGTTTCTACTTACTGAAAACAAGAATCTTGGAGTTGCTATAATTGCAGTAAAGCGACATCTAAAAACCATCATATGAAAAAACAGTGGCCAATGTTAGGAGACGAATCAAGATCACAAAGTCAGTAATTTAAGTTCCTGAGTACTTATGTTTACATGGCTTCCATGTTGCATTATTTGCACGTTGCTTCTCCAGAATACAGTCCAAAAAGAAAGGCAGTTTTCTACTCTATCAAGACTACTTTCCATAAATCCCAAAAGGACCATGCATGTTCGCCAATTGAAACTTCAAGAGAATAATGACGATCAATAGCTTAAAATTGTACCTTGTTTGATTGCTTTTAATCCACTTTCCTCAAATATAACAATACAATGATATCAAATGATAACACACTGCCTGGCTATACTTGAGTCACTACTTTCTATTTGATCACTGAGTAATACTAAAGAGAATCAAACTCATTTACATATCAAACAAGATAGGAACAATTAGGTAGAGTTGATATAACCAAACATCCACAGATAAGCAGTCTGCATAGACTGCATGATACAGTCCAAAGACTACAAAGTGCAGGGCTGCTGACCTGTGAAATATGCAAGGGGGGAAGGTAATACAAACAAATCAAAATACCAAATGATTGCTTCAATACAACAGTTTCAACCTATCAAATCAATTTGCATAACAAAAAGTCAACAAACCCACATAGCAGTGTAGTGAGATACAGAAGATCTCCTTTCATTAGTTTAAATAATGCAGATAAAGTTAGATCATATATGTCGAAAATGTTGTGTATCTACAGTACTGTTGTTACGTTGTACAACACCCAGCTTTACAAGATATGTCAAACTAGTTAAATACTAGTGCATTATAGTGACAGTATACAAGAGTGCAAGGCAAAGTATGGTGGCCAGCATAGTTTGCCCCAGTGGGAGAGGAGGCCCTGCATGCTACTGTATGCAACCAATATTACAGTATACATGCATGCAAGACAAAGTATGGTGGCCAGCATAGTTTGCACCAGTGGGAGAGGGGGCCCTGCATGCTAAGTCTGCATGCCACTAATATCCTCACTTTTCAGACTGATTGAATGTAATAATTGTTGTGTCTTAATTTCACTTGTCATATTACATTTGAAATACTAAGGTTCTTCGATTTATTAGACATTGATAGACACTTTTGCATTTGTACAGCAACATTATATATAGCAAGTTAAGGTCAGTGTATATAGTGTATGCACTATCAGATGTATGCATTGTTACCTAGAAAATACCTTAGACACATACCTGTGGTTACATAGAATTTAAATGAGGACACATTAAAAGGTAAGACTGACCAGAACAAGATTTACTTCCCACAAATACATCACTCATCCTACAGTCATGTACTGCACATATAACTATGTCAGCGAACTACATAGCTTACCATTACTCAGTTTGTATAGGTGAATGGTAGTTCATACAGAAGGTTATTCATCATCCAATGAAATGTACTTAAATGTGGATTACAATGGTTTACACAAAGTAATCTTTTGGGATCAATGGGGTAGATTTTCAAGGATCTATGACTTTACTCGTTTCTTTTTGAAAATACCAATAACGATTGTTGTTCACTAGAGCAGTACGTGTTACACCTCTAAGAACTAGAGTATTATCTGATGTGCACCAAGTGTAAAGTTGAACCCTACTTGTGACAATTGTTACTGTACAGCAGAACTTTAATACAATGTAAATCAGCCAGATTTGAAGTTATAGTGTATAAAGCCAGTTAACCATATCAAGAACAGTTTATAGCCAAAACCAGTACAGACAATATAGCATTCAATGCTCTGAGTTTGCACAAGTTTTAACAACTACTAAAAATGCAGTATAAAAGTCTCTCTATCACAGAAGAGATGCATGCAACAATATGATACAGTATGCAAATATGCAACTGTCTGTAGCAGTAGTACACAATACTACACATGCTGGTAATAGCTATTATATCAAATTACCATTACACAAGGAGCGGTCACATTAACCAGGGAGTTGTCATAACAACTCCCTGCATTAACCCAGTACTACATTATATGAATTAATCATTAATGCCAGGAGTTCTGTGAACTGTCACCTACTGAGTCAAACTTTTGGCCAGTGAAATAACCTCCATTTTGGACTGTTGTTGATTCCAAATATACTCTTCACTGTATAAAGCACAATAATTAAATGTCCGTCATACAATGTTCAGTTAATTCTGAGTCGTTTTGCCATTTTCATCCATCCCAATTTTGATTCTAATGTAATGACTTCCCCTTAATTGGTTCCATATCAGTGCAGTTAGCAGTAATTTATAAAGCAGTTCCTTTGTGGCATTTCACCTATATTTACACACATCCAATAAAATTCACTTAACTGCAGACTGGCAAAGTGTTCAAGGCTACAGTATATATACACTGATATGGGCTTTGTGAATTAACAACTTAAAATGTAACTTGCACAATTTAGCACAATAACTTGCAATATATTCCATAGTTTAACTTTCGTTTGTCTCTGTGATACAGCAGGCCACAGCAACACTTAGGGGGCACAGAATATTCATGAGTATAATGCAAGTGGGCCCAAAAGTTGGCAGTGCGAGTGCGGAGCGCAGATCATGTTGGTCTGGGTTCTAGAGACCAGCCCTTGGGTCCTTGGTTGGATCCCTTTAGCTTTCTAGTTTTCATTGATTCCAGAACTCAAAATCTGCAGAGTTTTGGAGGTAGACGTAAGAAACTAATGGTCATCAAAAGTCAACCTACAGTATGTTTATTTGGACATGGCAATGGGGGGGGGGGACCAACTACTTTGGGAGATTGTACCTCTCATGTACCCCATCATAGTGATGCCACTGCACTATATTTGTATATTGAGGTGAGCTCTGATTCCCAATGTGTAATTAATAAAAAATATTTTCCAACTAGCATTAAAGCACTATACTGTATAGTAGTTGCTACCCAGCTAGATGGATAGTTTTCAAATATGTCAGTGTTCATTAATTTATCCCTAGACTATAAGCATGAAGTGTTGCTACTTTCTAGGAAGAAAGTGACAGATTAAAGTGATTAATAGGAATTCAACAATTCAATATGTCATTTGTCAGAACTTAAAAGTAGTAGAGAAATTCAATAACGACTGATATAAATTAAGTCTTAATTGTCCGTAACGTATCAAAATAATTGTTCTGTCTAAAGTCATCCTGAAAGAGGTCTGCATTACTCCTGTAAATACTAGTAAGTACTGCAAGTCTCAAAAAAAGAAACATTAGCATATAAATTAGTGAGAAGAGACATTTGAAAAGGTCCTGAATAATTATAATCACGAGGGCAATTAAAATAAGTTGATAGTACACATTCATGCACCTTCTGTTACATACTATATATGTGCATTGCCAGTTAACTGTGCTGTTACTCAGTACATACATACAGTACCTCTGCACTGTGCATTTTTGATCATTTAAGTACACAATTTCATGAAACACCTGTTTTGTTTTGGAATATCTTATCATATACTAATATTTACATAAAACAGCAACACTTGGAACTATTTCATTACTGATAAAGAACTGTACGGCAAAATATCCAAGCACTTCATTCCTGTGTCCACTTAAGTCAAGTTCGGTGATAGAGAAGTTGACTAGATGAATAATGTACACTGTATGTCTGTACAATAGAATAAACCACTGAACATTACCAAAATCCTGCAGTCTGTACCAGCTATATTTTAAAATATCTTTTGCAACGAATGGTTTGATTTTCAAACTACTGTTCCTCCCAATTAATGGGTGTAAAACTTTATGTAATATTAATAAAATTACAGTATTCTGGCGATTGTGAACGCCTGTAGTACTCTTGAAGAATGTTCTAGTGTGTTATGTCATGTGATTCCATGTTTAATTATTACTGTTTTAGACAGTATGGTAATTGATATTCATAATAGAACATTTAATAGTTCTTGATTTTGCATTGATAGAGTCATTGCAATTTCCCTGACAGTACAATTAATGCATTATGAAGAGAAAGAGTCAAGTGTTTTCTTCTAGTTTGGAGTTCAAGGAATGTTTTAG
>KN888744.1:0-15028 GCA_000934455.1 Apostichopus parvimensis | reverse complement strand
TTCACACATTACTGGACCACGCCAGGCACACTATTGTACTTGGTTTCCTTGTTGTATTAATAATTTGCCCAGGCGTAACATAACAGTTAGGTTCAGGCAAGTGGGGCTGAAGGTAGATCTAGGTTTAGAATAATCTAGGTTTATGCTCCTCAGTTTCACTAGACTTGTAACTATGGACAAGGTCTGGTATTAAATATACATTTGCCATTTAACCATGTGACCGTTGACCTCAGTTCCCATGGCCAGTTTTTATAGTATTTGACATTGCTATGATACCTGTCAAGGTTCAATGTCAATTCCATATTCCCCTTGGTGTTATATGGCAAACACTCTATTTGCACTAATTTTGACCTTTGGTTCAGAGGGCCTGCCAGACATAAGGTACACCTTAGGGTACCTTCCTACCAAGTTTGAAGAAAATCGGCCCAGCCATTTGGGAGGCGTTTGTGACACAACATTGCACTAAAAATATGAATGTGGTCTTTAACTATGTGTCCTTTGACCCTGTTTCCCATGGTATTTTGTACTGCTTGACATTTCCATTGTACACACAATCACCCCCACACATGGACACATTTTGACCATTCCCTCAGTCACAAACTTCTGGTCATCCTGGGGTACCCCACCATGGGTACCCCCCTAGAGTAACTTCTCATGAGAATTAGCCATTGTAAATGGCCCAACTGGCAAAGGAATAACAATATCTTATCCTCCCTATGTGAGTGATGAGATAACAATTCAAAGGCACTGAAATTGTATAGTAACTGACTTTTGTAAATCAACATGTACTAGTTATCATGGGTCACACACTTGGCCACATTTTACACTGTGCTTCAAACATGTCACATGACCAAAATTGCCAAGCAAGAAGGAAAAAAACCCATCTTCTAAATTGTTTTGACTATCATTATGCATCTGCATTGAGTAACAGATTGATTCATACATTTCCTTAACACTTGCCAAATTAAGACAAATATCTGCCTGAAGCCCATTCTTAAGTAAAATGTTTTCTCTTCAACATGCTGTGGAAAGCGAGTAGTGCATGTCATACCAATAAACAGAACTGATCAGTTTGCATTCAGTCTCAGCTACTCATTTTAAGGTTTTAGTCTGTGAGAGTCCATCTCAGAAATCCTTAACAAGCAGGGTCCAGCAATTTTACTTGTTCACCACTGTACATGTACTTTTTGAGTTCTATGAATAAAAAAATTGTTAGTATAATAATGTAGTTTGTCATGTAATGCATTGGCCTCTTTTTAAGCGTTCATGTTTGTGATTTGTTTCCCAAGAAAGTTTGTGTCCTGCCTTTGTAACAGTGCTAACTTATGACCTCAACATTCACTGAGTCTACAAAGGCTACACCAACTGGCCACCAAGTGTGAAGGAATTGGCCTACACTTGATGAGTTCCTGACAATTCGTGCATTCACATACATACACACCTGTTGACACACATTATAATTGATCCCCATCCCAAAATAGAAAGTACATCACATGCTTCTGTGCTACCCTATGGTATTGCCGATTAAAACACAAGACCACTTAGAGATGTGAGATGGGCAACAAGTTTCCTACCAATTTAGAACCATCTAATGAAGTAGATCTTATTCCCAGGGCTGGCAATGATCTAATGTGCATTTGTACGATATTGTATTATCTAACAGTATCTATACCCAACTCTTGTAAGCTAAGGATAGTAAATATAAGCTGTTTTGATTTACCTCTGATATCATGAAAAGAAACAAATTCCATCCATAACTGTGACCAACATACAGACAGAGTCCCCCAAGGATGCTGGTTACTGCAAATATGCTGGCTAGCAGTGCCAAAACTTTAGCATGAGTGGCATTAGTGGTAGCTGGCGAAAAGGAAAGCTGCAACAAAAAGTACAAGAAAATTTGTATCCATTAAGAATAATATAAACTACAAATGAAAGAAACGGAAACTTTCCTTGTCTTGAGGAATGTTGTCTATAGTTAAAAAAACACCTTGAAGTCACCACAGGGTTAGAGAAGGCATTTATACCTAACCAATCGTCTTTGCTTAAGTGAATCCAGTATAAGGTCCTTCCAGCATTATTGTTATTGTGTGTGTAGAATTATGACTTCCTAAAATCAAACAAGTGGCTTTGATGGTGCTGGTACTTGAATCTTCTAAACATCCAAACACATAAATTTCTTATGCACTGGATATATTTTCTGGTGGTCTTGACTTTTCCCTGTATGAAGTTAAGTCTTTTAGTCCATATGTCCTTCCATCTTTTCATGCTTTAACTTTGGCAACTCTGGTGATCTAATTCTGTCACTTCTGAGAGTGACAGGCAATGATTTATATATATGTTTTAAGGGAATGAGTATGCATGGCCCATATCCTTCCAGAGTAGTCTGAAAGGAAACTAACTTTGTGAGTTATGTTCAGAAATAGTAACTAAGGACAACTGGGCAAATACTTATCTTAAGTTTGCTAGTGTTATCTTCATGTAACGTACCTGCGACCGAAGGCAACACCTTAATCTCTTAATTAACATGTCACTTTCGTAGCTCTGTAAAAGTTGCCAACTTTCTACTGAAATCACCGAGCGCACCGCCACGACCATGTATGTTTGGAGCGTGTTAACACTTGTAAGGTTTTTTTTTTTCCCCTCACTGTGCTGGTGTTTTATGGTCCGCTTTTGAAATGTTGGCAAATTACTAACTCTTGTTTTCCTAAGTTAATCACCAAAGAAAATGAAAAGCTTATTCCATGGGATCGCTCACATAGTCGACAGCTCGTTACTGCAGAGGTTGAGCTCACAGGCGCTAAGCAAGGTACCTGGAAGACTGCTTGGGCCACCCCTCCTCCTCTCTTAAGAAATGGCTTATAATATTGTTGCACGTTTTCTTGGTAGTTTGCCAGGGTTCTAAGAAGTTTCCATTGGTGGCTCAAAATGGAATGCAAATTAATTCAACTTAAGCACTGAAATTTATTGCGGGAAATTGATGTTTATGCAATGCAAGATCCAAGAGCTACCACTGTAGCAAAGTGCATCTTCGGAAAATATCTTAACAATAATGATGTACTGTACCTTTCCTGGATTCCCCCAGATCAAGGTAGACAGTTTGATAATGATCTCATGCAAACACTTTGTGAAAATTTAGGTATCAATAAGATGAGAACGATGCTATATTATCCAAATGCTGATGGTTTGATAGACAGTTTTATCCTACTGTACGTTACAAGAACAACTATACAGAAAGGAATATAGCTGATAATGGAAGTGAATGGGATTCTTTCCCAAAGTCTGTTTGCATTTAACATATTAGTGACAAAGTAGTACAGGTTTTAGACCATTCTCTCTACTCCATGGGAGAGAACAAAGAACTTTATGTCAGCTTTGCTTCAAGTGTCCCCACCACTATAAGAGGTCCTATGCAATGCCTGATTAGTTTGCAATTTCTCTTCACAGAAAGTAGTCTGGAGCATTTAAAGATGTTGCTGAATTTGGTAATCGGATTACAGACACTCAGAAGTCAAATTATGGTAGGAAGACTAGGTTTCAATCATATTCACCTGGAGATTTGGTATTGGTTGATATTCACCAAGGTCCATTTATGGTACTATAGGCACTTTTGAACAATGCTGAGGGGCCTCCTGTTGGATTTCAAGTATGAGATCTCAAGGATCCTGTGAAACCACTTTTTTCAATCCATCATAATAGGTTGAAGCAATATAGGTCAAAACTGGCAGAACTGGGAAATGTTAAGCCCACAGATTTTGATAAGGAACTGGACTGTCATGTAACATTGAACCAAATTATCTCTTACAATATGGATACTGTAAAATACCATGTTCAAGTATGCATAGACACAGGATTCTGTTTCCTTTTGACTCAAAAGTTCAGAATGCACCTGATTTATGCACAATGATCTGAAGGTTTTTTTATATAGAAAGCCAATGTATCTAATATGCCATGAAAGATTTAAAATGACTCAACGTAACTGCAGTAGGTAACTCACATATTCAAATCTGTCCTTGGAAAGCTGAGCAAAGGCATGAAGAAAAGCAAATGTGGCAAACCATGCCACCCAGAAGATCATTTCCTCTAAGGTCTGTACATTAAGCACTCCAAATACCACAATAAACTTGTAAAATGCAAAGTTCCATAGTTTATCTCTGACATGCTGCAAAACAAAATAAGAAAAGAAAACATACTATACATTTATGCAAGCAGATTTTCAAAGAACTTCCAAGGTCATCTGTTGGACCACCTGTACTTTGCTTGTCTGAACAGCAATGTTGGTAATTTGCAAAATAGGGTCTATCAGTGAGGTAGGAAAAAAAGTATCACATTCAAGCGCAATATCAAGCAGTGCCAATGAATTGTATGTGTACAGGTTTCATGGTCAAAATTTGACATGTTCTAATGTTATGATTTGTGCATATTAACCTTAAACCAGGCTGATTACATTCTAAATACAGTAAAACTAACATGAACAGTGATGGAAGCTCCACAAATGGGACAACATACAATGAGTACAGAGTGTGCTAAAATATATATGAAGGCAGTTAGCAATGTACTTAGCCATGTGCAATATTTAAGAGTACTGCTGTATTACTATCACTCTTTTTAATTTCTGTTGTACTAAACATGTGGCTGGTTTAATACTTTGATCATATTAGTTTCTAATGCTTAAAAATACTGTGTTATTTTGAACAAGTTTATAACTGGAATTCATCTGGTTATTTGCATATGAATGAAATGATCATGCAAAAATGATACACTTTGACATTATTTTCCAAGTTTGCCTGACCAGTGTGTCTGTTGAACCACATTGAAGGATAACTTGGAACTCTCATCTCAGATGATTGGATGATGGGTAAAAATCAGTCCAGATGTATCCAAAGGTCATAATTTCTATAATGAGTAACATCATGAAGCTAATATTTAATTTCTTTTGTATGTTGACTAATTTACAGTTGGGTCTCCTATTAAAAGGAAAGTTTAATTTTGACTGCTAAGAGGAACATGAATGCAAACATCCTAAGGTATTTTGCATTTAATTCTGGACTGTTGCATTTGAGATGAAAACTTTTGAAGTTGCTTAAATTGCCTGCCTTAACCAGCAAGCTGAATGGCTTAGTGATTCCTTGCTGTATTTTATATGAAAACATTCAACAATAACAATGAACACAAGAGTTGTAAAGTACTGACCACTATTGACTTAAAGTAATCAACAAGGATCTTGTACGTAATGTGCACCTACTGTACTATCAACTATACAGTTCATACATGCTTAACTTTGAGAGTTTGACTTCTCTTCAGTGACCTCAAATGATTCTGTGACCTACACAGACCAAACAGGATTTTTGTGTGAAGTTCAATCAAGCTTTAACTTTAGCATTTATTTGTTTACAAGGTTTTCAGACTTTAACCTCTGTTGACCTTCAAAGACCTTTGACCTCCACCCAATTCCAACAGGATAATTGTTGTAATCACCTGGGGAATCTACATGCCACAAATGACCCTCCATCCAAGCTATACTTTGTGAGTAAGCATGCTTGTTTTCAGACTTTGACCTATGTTGACTTCAAGTGACCTTTGACATGCACTTACTTCAATAGACTTCTTGTACTCACCACATGTGGGAGATCTATATACCAAGAATGAACTTAAGCCATGTGTGCTTCACTTATGAGTTGACACATTTACAAAGTTTTCAGACTTTGACCCAGGGGCGTAGCGAAGGGGTCTTTGTTGGGGGGGTGTGGAGAATTTGATTTGCCGACGGATCTGGAAGTGGTGACTGAAATGGGGGAGGGGTCTAAGGGGAGGGGGTGTCCCCCTCCCCTTTTGAAAATTTTTAGTTTTGAAACGTCCTTAGATGCAATCTGGTGCATATTGGAGAACGAATGACATCTGCGATGACGTCATTCTGAACAGAGGATAATAACAACACGTTGTCACACGATAGCACGACTCGTGGGCTGCGGCCTATACGGAAGCCTTTAATTCCATTTCTTTCACTGAGTTGCCGGCGATTCTGGCACTCGTCTAGCTGAGCCTAGCTACAGTAGCTATACTGACGGCCGTGACATTATCAGTTATTTGCCGAGAGGTTTTCAACTTGCAGGCGTCGGGTGATTGGATTGGTGAATGAGTTTATCAGATGAAGAACTGGAAAATCGAAATAACCGATAAAGAAGCTCCCGTTCTCCTTTTCTCTATCCAGCTTTCCTTTTTTCTTCCCCTTCCGCTCTCTTCACCTTTTCTCCTTTTGCCGACAGACCCAAAATTTGCCGACAGCGACCAAATTATTGGGGGGGTGTGACACCCCCCCCGCTCGCTACGCCCCTGCTTTGACCTCTGATAAATTCAAATGACTTTGACCTAGCTCAATTTCAATGGTGATCTTATACCCCCAAAGAGGGATCTACATCATGTACTGAATATGAATCTCATCCATCTCATCCAAGCGTCACTATAAATTATTTACATAGTTTTCATACTTTGACCTATGCTAACCTCAAATGAGCTTTGACCTCCATTCATTTCACATGCCTCATTTTACTCACCTACATACTAACTATGAACTTCATCAAAGCATTACTTTGTGAGTTATCATGTTAACAAGGGTTTCATTCTTTGACCTATCATCATGTAATATTTATGGAATATAGTTAATTTATTCTGTAGGCTCCTTTATTCCCTTATAAGTACTGTAACAGCCCTGAAGATCCCTGGGTTTAATGCAACTCTGCTATGCTCAAATATGAAAAAAAAGTTAACAATTTCTTTTTAAATGACCTATATTTAACACTTCTAGAACAGTGAGCTGTTAGGACGCACTTGTTCATTTCTAGACAGCACACATTGTAGACGTGGCTTACTTGGAGATTTAGCTGCATTTAGGATTTGCTCTTCAAGGAAGGTACTAATAAATATTAATATTTTTTGGAGTTGTGTTGCTCCTCAGATCAGATACAACATATTCCATTAAAATAGGAGTCTCCCTATTAGGCAAAGGTTTAGGTAACCCCACCTGTTCGGCAGATCTGAATTATCACTCTAAAACTATCTGACCCATGTCGACCTTGAATGATCTTTGCCCTGCATCAATTTCAATAGGTTTCTTGTACTCAATAATATGAATCTAAATACCAAACATGAATTCATCTATCATGTACTTCTTGAGTTATTATATTTACAAGTCAAGGTGACACACCCATGCAATCACCATTGATAGATTCCTTTTACCCTTGCAAAGGAATCAACAGCTTGTATCCAAGCAGTACTTTAAAATAGGGATGCATCAAAATTCAGTGGTATTTTGTACTATCATAGTCCATGCCCCCTGTATTTGGAGCCAATTCCAAGTAACAACAAACAACAAAATAATTTGTTGTTTAAGTGCAATTCTGGCTTTGAACCTGTCTGTTTCAAGTTTACTTGTAATACACAGTAACAAGTTGCACTATTAATGGCACATAATAAGCAGAAAGGAATTCAATGCACTTAAGGAAACCTCACATCAACACTTCTCAATCATTGCAGCACAATCATTGCTACCCTTTGTAATGAGTATAGCAACAGCTTGATAATGAGTTACACTTGAGTGCACACACTGCCAAGTACCCCAGACTCTCCACAGAGATTCACTAGTCAGTGCTGATCAGATTATACCACAAAAGAGAACTTGCACAGTTACAATCCAGCATATTACCTCAGCTCTGTTTCTTGCCAACTATCCCATTTCTCTGCCGTTGGCTCTCTGACGTGAATAACACTTAGAAATCCTTCTCGTTATGTAGTTGCATAATCTAGTAAGCTATGCTATGTAGAATAAAAACACTAATGCCTGTTGTTGAAAACAACAAAATAGCAAAAGACCCCAAAAAATCTTGATGTTTATGAATGAGTCCCAATAGTACAAATTTGTCACATTAAAAAAGCAAAACAAACTAAGAATGAAAATAGCTGCAATGTATATTATGTTACCTGTCTTTCAATGTCCCTGAGTTTTCCAAATATCAGCCACTGTAATGCCATACCAACAACAAGGAGAAGACAAAATGCAACATTGCACAACACCTGCAACAAAGATGGAAGTGGAAAATGTTAAATAATAGTAAGGGCAATATGTGCAGCTTACCTGCAGATTCTCAGTCTGAAGCACTGAAACTAAAAGCTAGATAATAAACAGGTTAGTAACATTACTAACCACTTCATTTCCTATATTAGGGCTGTTCTCAGAAACCCCAAAACTCCCTGGTTTGGTTATTTACGAAGTGACAATACTTACCTGTTTCGACTCTACTATTGCACCTTCCCCTCTGACTAGCCTAATAACTGATGATACTTTAGCACTGCGCCCCCTTGACCCTCCTCAGGGTCATTGCACATCACCTTCTCCTTCCGAATCTATTGAATCATATGTCCATAGCTACAGTATTTCTCTTTTGAACTAAAGTAAGCTACTATCATTTTGAAGTTTATTGCCCACAATAAAGATAAATGATTACTTACCAACACTGACCAAGAATCATGTGCCATTGTTTTTACATATTTAAGTAAGACATAGTCCTCTTCATGGATAGCAAATAAATGAGTCAGGTTCAAAGTTTGCAGGCTTGGATCCACATCTGAGGGAGTCATTACAGCAATGCCACTTTGCTCAAAGACTGATATATCTTCACGTGCCTGCAGCACAGACCAAAGAAGTGTCAAGAAGGTCACTGCGAAGTATGTAGGTAACGGGGGCAATGGTGGCACTGGATGGAGTATCAGGAGAGGCATGTTTGACTGCAAATGAGAAACATTGCCAAAAACGGTAATTGAAGCAAGACTTTTTTAAACATTTTACATGACAATAAACATACTACAATAAGAAAAAGGATTAGAATAAGGGTTGAGCAAGTGGCTCGATGGATAAGAACAGACATTAATAAGAATAATTAAAACGTTTATCAGTGGATTGTCTTCACCATTGATGTGTACAGTTCTTCCACCGTCAAAGTAACATACTGTAGCTATAGCTAAAACGTCAGACATTTTGTGACCCTTGTTCTCAGATGCATAGCCAGCTACGCCACTGCTTGCTCTATAGTATAATAGTGTCAGTTATACCTCATTATCAGCAAACAATGGTGTTTCTACTGTAGTGCTTATTATCAAGCTGACAGGTGGGATTGGCCGTTCCGACTGGGTGCTAAATTACAAATACTCCCTCTGATCCAGGAATAAAGCGATGTGTACACGCTAACCAAAATTCAAGAATCTTTCAGCATAAGGTGTCACTGACTTAAAAGGTAAAAGGCCATCACTATAAATAAAATATGTATTGCAAACAGAATTACACTACACTGGAATGTTATTGAGCAGAGTTTGCAGGTGGAAGAACTAATCACTATTTCTTTCCAAAACTTACCAAGTTTGGATATTTACGAGCGTACTAAATAACATACCTTAGTACATCTTTTGGGCTTAATTAATCATCTTTTTCATAGAAAAATTCTGGTAAAAATATTTTACAAAAGTTTACACAATACCTAACTGTAACAATAAGGCACTATTTGGTATGTAGCCCTCTTTAAACTACAACATTGTCTGTACACCCTCTCCTTAGACCAGCACTTTTCAACCAAAGAAATATGGTAACCCTAAATAACATGCTCAAGATGATCTCTGAGCAATTTTTATGTCCCATGTTAACTGTGCCACTTCCCAAATGAATTGTTTAAACACCTAGACTGCTGATAATTAGAGCAAGCCTTAGGAGATGCAAAGGTGGATCATTCTTCCATTTGCTGCGAGTAAAACACTATAAACAAACTATAAGATTCTTTATATACTCAACCTGGGGATGTGCTCTAAGTATGAAATTGCTTCTAGGCTTCCCTTGAAATGGAGATCTTGTGTTCATAAGGAAGGCATGCCAAACACACATACCTACACACAGGCGTCATGAGTGCATTGGTTACGATTCTCACTGAAACAAAAAACTATAAAGCCAGTTGGCTTTAATAGTGATTCCTTTGCCATATTTTCTACAAAAACATTAAACAGTAAAATTGACAAGATGTTCCATATCTCTACTCAGGGACTAGCTATCACGTAGCGACCCTCCAGTCACACTTGTTTTTGTGTCCTGTTGGGGCATGATTCTCTTGGGTGTACTGCTGCTCCCCATTTCTCTCCATGTGGGTCCCTGCCGACGCTACCTCTCTCTGTCATGACCGTCTTTCTCTCTCTCCAAGCCGGCCATGACGGTCTTTGGAAGACCGGACAGGGGTCCCTTCTTGTGCACATCGGGCACATTTGGACACAAATCATGATCTCCCAGGTTGAAACATCGCAGTTGATACATTCAGTTGGCTAGGAGAAGACATCCCTGAACCCCAAATTAAGGTAATTAACATTAGAAAAAACGTCTAACAATTGAAACGGGAGAATTTAGGAGAAGGGATGTAAGGTAACAAAGAGTAACGATACAAAGGAGTAACTTAATAACGTGCTTAGAGTATAAGCCCCCAGCTTACAATCTTGAGTGTTAATGGACTGGCCAAAGAACCCACTTGTTAGACCAGTGATCAAGAGAAAAAGATGGAAACCCCTAATAAATAATCCTAGAATTTACAAAGGAAGGTAGAGAAATCTGAGAAACATCACATTTCATATGAAAACAACAACGTACAACATGATGTGTATGGAGGGGGAAAGGGCAGAATACTAACGAAAGCAGTTCACGGAACTGCTACCCATACTGAGAACTGTACTAATTTTAACGGTGCGGGAACCACTCCCAAAAACCCTTCTCTAGACAAAAAAGGATAGTTATTGGGCTGCACACGATTGACAACAATACTTCTTTATCCAATGGATAACAAACTAGAAACCTTGGTAACTGTTCCGAATGTAGAGTTGGCACTTTGGGTGGTAGAATGAGAAAGATTGGCATTGACAAATACATCTGTTCCTTTAACGTTCAGGTCATGGAAATAGTGTTTTTGATATTTCTACAATTTGCTGTCTGCTGACACCAAATGTCCCTTTGAACTCCACCTAAAACAATAGAGTTCTTGTACCAATTATGAGAACTGCAAAGGTTACCCATTTGAGATATTGTATTTACAATCTAGGGCATCACATACACCCTCACACACTCATTCGCCTGCTTGACAACTGTACAAAGGTTACGATTTCATCGAAACCAAAAACTAATCTTAATTTAACTTAATTTAGTTCCACAAGAAACACAATTTTATGGAATGCCATGTAGAAATTCTTGGGAATTTAAAGATCATTAATTTGTTCTCTAGGCTAAGCAAACTTTCACTGCTTTGCCAGGACTTATAATGCACATTTTTGGAAATTTTAGCTCTCGAAAGTGACATAAACCACAAAGGTGTTGTTCTGCATTGAGTCCGATAGGTACGGAACTGAGAGCGTCTGTTGTTAGTACAGTCTCTCTCTTAACATTATCCATGCTGTCACAAGTACGTACATGTACACAGGCACAAACGTGCGCGCCAACATTTTCAATAATACTAATAGGGGCTGCCAGTATTACAGCCATAATTTCATAAAACTATGCCAAATATCATTGTTCACTGAAGGCTAGTGTTGCACCGATAATCGTTTGTGATATTGGCATCAGTAAAATTTAGCATCATTTGTCGATAATGGCAAAGCGATATTGACCGATATTTTTTTCACAACAAAGCCAATGTTTGTTACAGTACTTGCGATGACTTATTCTTATTATAGCCTTTTTTACCAACGAAAATGCTACCAAACAGTTTCATGTATATCTTGGTGGGGAAATTTTTTCCTCATTTACTAATGTTTCCCCAAATGAGAGTTATACAAGTGGTTACTATTTGCGAGTTGCGCAAAGGGTAATAAATTATGATAACTGATTATAATTCTGATACTATAGTCAGTATTGCGAATTTCGGAACACTGCGAATTTCGGACACCCCTAAGAAATGCACGATTTCACCATGACAACCTACAGGAAGAGCCAAATTTCACCAAAAAGTACGAAGCTACAGTTATTTTCTCTACAAAATGACCCGTGTGCAAGTAAATACTTACATATTTGTCAATAAAATGACGGAGATCTATGAAGTCTGTTATAATTACTGAAAGAGCAACTGCGCCACCAATTTTATCACCAGCGCCACACTGTGGGACTGTGTGTCCGAAATTCGCAATACTCTAGCAAAGAAATACCAGTTCCACAATCCCGAAGAATCATCTTGGAATACAAGTTATACAACGTGAAAACAGTTTGCAGGAAAGAAAGTTTGGCTGTGTATCGTTATATAACACACTTCTCCCACCATATCAAGTATATTTTCAGGTGATTTATACCAGAAGATATAGTTTTGGGGTGTTTTAAGGCTAAGGTGTCCGAAATTCGAAGTGTCCATGCTATATGTATTAATGCATGACTTAAAGTGCGATTTAACCTTCATTCTGGCTGTTTAAAAATATTGCTACCGGTATCCGAATATAGTCCAAATCCAATATTGGCGATATCGGCACTGCACAAATAAAGGCTTATTGGACTGATATTACAGCCAAATATTTTCCAAAATAGCAATTTGTACAGCAAAATTGGTCACATTTGGCGAACTCGGTTAAAGATATTCAAATTCCGGATTATAGGTAATATCTAAATCCGCTTGGACTCCAACATGAAATGAGGCCATTTCCATAGAAATTTGGATGTCTGTTTACCCCACAAGTATTTGCCTAACCTCAGTCTATAGAAATTATGACTGTTGTACTAGAATTTATAGTATTAGGCTACTACTAATTTATTACTAATACAATTTATACTAGCCTATGTAAGCCTAGCCTATGAAGACTTACACATAGCCTAGCCTAATGATAATAGCAACGAGTGAATATATCGTATTGGCGAGTAGACATTTAGTCTCGGTCGCCAAATGGCGAGTACTTTATAGATAATTGTCGAGGCCTGCCTGTCAGTTACTATAAAGACCTAGGGCCTAACTGTTAATTGTATTGTAACGTAAAAGCCCAAGGTGACATTTACACTACAGTTACACTGTAGGCCTACGCCAGGCCTATACCATAAATATAAAGACAACTAGGCAAATTAAGACACAAAAATCAAAGAGAACTAACCTGATTTCCCAGTTCGTTGTGTATACTTTGTTTGTGTAACTCTTTTTCGTTGCTACGCAGTTCAACTTGAATATCTTTATCTGAACCTGTATATTATTAGGCTATTCAGAGCGAGTCATTCGAATGCTACTGTCGTAATACCAGAGTATATCTGGTAATATTGCGCATATTTTCACAGGTACATAGGATCGGAAAGCTGGCTACAGCTAGCTACATGCACTACCATGGTACGCCTAACGTGCAAAAGATGACTTCGATCGCTGCACTTCCAACAAATATTAGTGTAAAAACACCCACTATGACTATGGTTCAGTGGCGTCGTGCCCATTGGGGCCTGGGGGGGTGGCACAGCCCCCCAAATTTTGTCAAAGGTGTCATAAAATGTTGTCATAATTTAAAAAGAAAGTGTTTTCTAAGCCTGTAACAAAGTTCGGAAAGTTAAGATAAATGTAGTGAACAGAGATTATGGGACTCCATGTGAACTTCTTCTTAAGTAATGCAATCAGTTCGCTAAAAGATCCACCAGGATAAATTTTCCTCATGATCTGATAGGTAGTTTCGAAAAAAAATGAATATTAATATTCATTTCAAATACAGTCACATTAACCTGGAAAATAATCACTTCGTTATCGTACGTTTTACCTTAGGTTTCGCTACTTTCGCTTTTTCTGCCCATGTTTTCAAACGGCATAGCTTTTTCTTCACCCAGTCACCACTTCTCACCGGCATGGGCGGCGATCGTGGATCAGCCAACACAAAAATGTTTCAATTTCTTAAATTTTGGGCGCTTCTGGGAGACGAGGAATTGGTAAACTGAGGAATAAATGGCGATCACTTCCTTCGAGAATATTTCCCAAAATAAAACCTGTGGTGGCGCTCCGCTTAGATAGTCATCACCTGCTCACGGGCCCCCCCCCCCCAAAAAAAAATTTATTTTCGCACGACGCCTCTGCTATGGTATGAAACAAATTGGCGCTTTTCGAAACGTTGCTCGGTCAGTCACTGAGGTATGTCAAAAAAAGCTATTCGGCCTCGCATCCCCTTGATTTATTTTGACTGCAGTCAAAAAATCAAAAATAAACTATATTCGCACTCTCAGAACAGCTGGTGGTCGATTGTATATATGTATGTATGTTTGTACGTATTTTAGATCCTCATGCAAGCAGGAACTCGCGAAGAAGCCTCATTGGCTTATCAAAGACGCAAGCTGAACGAAGTCAGTATCTTAGATTCATATTTAACGTCTATGATTATGAATTGTCAACTGTCAACATCTTTTTCCGCAAAAAAAGTGCACTTTGAGCGTATTCGAGATAAGTTTTACCAAGTATTGTGTGAATAAAGTCGGAATTGAAAGTACTGTTTCCTATTTATTGACTTTAAAGGAATAACAAATATTCCGCCATTTTCCTCATTTAAATTGAATACATTTTGCCATTTTATGGTGGCCATTGGTGGCAATGAATGATAGTGGATTAACATACTGTAAATCGAGAAACATAAGGTGTACGCTGAATTCTTTGGAATAAAGAATCATCTTTAGACGTAGGCCTATGCGTAAGAATATTGCTGCCTCGCTTCCAAGAGCCAGGAATCGCATGCATAATACCAAAGAACTTCATTTTTTCATTTTTCATTTTATTGAAACCAGTATAAATATAGCATTTTTTGTTTTTTTCATAATGGAGCAGCGTATGTTAAATTTGTTTAGAAACCGAGGAAAACACAAAACGTTATCATCTTCATTCATCAGATCCTTTACATAAATAATGTCTTTATCATTCCACGTTTGTATAAAACGATATAATTGTTAACCTTACTTGAATTATTCCAAAGGATGTGATCCTTAAATCGCAAGATGAAACACTAAAATTGCAGGCACTGACAAACATCA